>JAHWFP010098145.1:0-11145 GCA_023313725.1 Lithobius niger | reverse complement strand
TCACTCGCGAAGTTATCATGCTGTTATAACAATTTATGTCGGGAAGGAATATGTTCATGTTGTATTCAAATGCTTGAACATCCTATTCCCGTATACCATTTTACAGTGATTTCCCTCCATATTGTTCTTATGAACGTGAGAGAATTTAAGGTAACAGCACGTATCGCCATATGCGAAAATGTATACTTACATTGAACCAATTTACATGTCAATTTCACATGTATTCATAATTTTATGAATTAGATTTTAATCTTTGTTGTTCAATTTTCTTTATTTAGATGATCCAGAAAGTGACAGCGGCGATGAGTAACGCCGTTGCCGTTGCCGTGTCTCGACTGCCCGCTACCTTGTAAGCGGCGTAGTCGAGCACGATGATGCCCGCCCTGAATTCAGGGGTGTATATATTTATTTTGTTATTTTATTTTTTTTTTCTATATTTTATTTAATATGGTGAAGGGAATTGTCATGTTTTATATGATCATAGATCTCTGAAAGTTCTTCCAAATTAAAATTCCTTATTAATTTCTTAACTTTCTACATGAAATCTTAAATCTAGTCAAAATTAAATTTCCCTGTTCGTAATGTTTCTTACGCATTTTATCCTGGCCGAATATTAAATTCATGCTTCTTAAATCTGTGATCGTATAATATATTGTATGTACTAATTTTAATCCTTTTATTTCAGGAATTATATTATATGTATTTGTACATGGTCAGTGTTCAATGTTTCATTTATATGTCTTGATTATTATATATATATTTTTTCTATTTATGTTGTAATTTTCTTATTTCATTTATGTACCAGAATCCTGGTGTTGTCCATGTGTTGTACGTATTTATTTTGATTTCTACTTTGTTTTTCACCATTTTTAATTCAATGTTCGTAACCGTGATTTACCGTAAAGACTTAAATTTACGTCAAAATTGTTTTCGGTTACTAATATTTTCTTCAAATACAATTTCCTAGTCAAAATTACTAAATTCAATTTTCTTAAATTTCGACCATTTAAATAATTTTAATTTCTTGAATTTTCTTTTCTCTGATAAATTTATTTCAAATTTCCTTCTACTGTAACTTATGGTTACGACATGGTTGTGATTTTACAATATTATTTTATGATTTTCCATGTCTTTGTTGCAAATTCTGTAAATAATGCAATTCTTTTATTTCGATTTTACGTTAATTATTTTCTGTGATTTGCTATGTTTTTGTAAATATTTTCATGTTCATTTTCTTCTTATTATGTCGTAAATATTTACTGTTTTTATGTTTTATTTATACGTATTAACATATTTTATTTTTCGTATTTTAAAGTTTGTACGTATGTTTTTCGTATTCTATATAAATGATATTTTCTTTTAACAATCTACGAGTTTCCGTCTCAAAAGTTATTTTACATTACATCCTGAAACATAATAGACTTAGCTATTTTCATGTATTTATGCGATGTAAACGTGTTCAGTTTCATGCACTGTGAGAATCGAAACTGCGTAGGTAACTGGTCTAGCAATCATGCGTTGGTTTCGGAAAGGAATTTCCGTTATTACTCACTAGGGTCCCCGCGTGCAGAGCGCGTGAACGCTCCTTCACGGTGACGCCATGTTTTCTTTGTTCTCCGTTGGATTTGCAAAGAATTACTCATCCTCAACGTTTGCCTCTTCCAACTGCCGACGCAGCCTGATTTCTGGGGTAGTTGTACTGCTACGGGTATTATAACCATGCGTAGAACCAAGCATTCTTTGTTTATTTAGTTCGTTATCTATTTTACGGTATTTATTTTGTAAATAAGCGGCCGATTTTGGCTCAACGCGTTTGCGTTTCTTGGTTAGGCTCGTTTCTGAACCGCTAGCTGCATCGTCAGGCTCGGAAGGCGTAAACGTTGGTGGTTGAATCTCCGATAAATGGTCTGTCGGATCTTCCAAAAGTTTTGCTATGTACTGTTGTAATTTTATTTCAGCTTCCGTCAAGGTACCGTTAAGCTGTTCTGATAAATCCAAATCGGTAGGTCCGTTAAAAGGAACAGGTTGGTTATTTGTTCTTAGGAACCATGGTCTTAGATTGTTCACATGTGCGCGAACGACTTTTAATGGATCCAGAAAATGTACAATACGAACGATAACATCATTAACAAATTCCATTACTCTGAACGGTCCCGTCCATGCTCGTAATAATTTCTGAGAAATTTGTTTAATTGGTAAAAAGTCGCGCAATAATACGTAATCGTCGACCATATAACGGTACGGACGTGCTGTACGATCATAAAAGTTTTGCTGTCTCTTAACTGCTTTCCAAGTATGCGCTCGAGCGACTTCGAATGCTGCTTGTAGTCTACTCTCTAGACGTACTATAGTGTCATCACTATCATAGCAGATTCGTGGTGGTTCGAAAGCTAATGCACTAGGCAATCTAAATTCTGAACCATGATGTAAATAGTGTGAGCTAATTAGCGTGGTTGAATTAGGGCACGCATTTAGCGCTATAGTTACTAATTGTAAATATTCGCACCAATTTTCTGGACAACTTGCAGAAATTTTACGCAATACTGTCTCTATTCTCTTATTTGCGGCTTCTACTGTTCCTCCTACCCACGATGTGTTAGGAGTGAAATTTATCTGTTTAATATTGAACAAATTTGACAATCTTGCCACAATAGCGTTGTTTATCTCACTCCCGTTGTCTCCACGCAGTTGCACTGGTGCTCCAAATCTAGCTATGAGGTGAGAAAACAACTTATTAGCTATTGTTTCTGCTTTCTTATCGGGAATACCGACTGCAATTACGTAACGACTGAAGTCGTCAATTAACGTCATTATGTAGACGTTCCCGTGAACGCTTTTATTCAAAGGTCCAACGAGATCCAAGCTCCATGAATGACCTGGTCTCTGTAGGGGTTGATAGGCTCTCAGCTTAGCCTTTAGTGGCTTGTTAGGTCTAACGTAAGCTTGACATATTTGACAAGTTTTAACGTAATGTGCGATATCGTCCATCATTTTAGGCCAATAGCAATATAGCTCTATTAATTCTCTAGTTTTAGTGGCTCCGCGATGTCCGGCGCCAGGTGTGGAATGGTAATCCCGGATACAATATGTCCGTAGAGATTTTGGTATACACATCTGTGCTAGATTGTGCATACGACCTTTATTTGGGTCTGCTAGTCGAATTCTATATAGAATTCCGTCATAATCTTTATAAAAGATATTTCGCTTGTTATTAGCGTCGATCAGATCTTCCGACGACTGATCTTTTAGCCGATTAATTATTTGGCCTAAGAATGGATCGTTTCGTTGCTCCACCGCTAGGTGTTGTCGCGTCCAGTCAGGAAACTGACTGCCCAACACAGCGACTGGTATCTCTATACGAGATAGCGCGTCGGAAACCGCTAGAAGTCGGCCCGACTTGTGACGTAAGATGAATTCGTATTCCCTGAGTTGAAGCAAGATTCTTTCTAATTTGGGGGGGAGGGTGGAGGCACAATAAAGATAGCAAATTGCTAAATGATCTGTTGTTAAGAAAAACAGCTTACCGAGTAAATAGCAGCGAAATGAATCTATACAATGTATAATCGCTAAAATTTCCCTTGTAGTGGTCGTTTCCTTCCGTTCCGCCTCAGTGAGGGTTCGGGAAGTGTAGGCTAACGGATAGTTTATACCTCCGTGATATTGACTTAAACAACCTCCGATCGCTACTCCACTGGCGTCTGTTTCAAGAAAAAAGGGTTTAGAAAAATCTGGGTGCTTAAGCGTTGCAGCCTTTATCATAGCTCGCTTAAGTTCTTGAAATGCTCTTTCTTCATCTTCGCCCCACAGAAATTTACAGTTTTTTCGTGTTAATCTAGACAAAATCTGTGACATTTCGGCGAATGAAGGAATGTGTCGCCTATAGAAATTTACCATACCTAAGAATGAACGAACTTGCTTAGGTGTCTTAGGCGTAGGATAATGTTGCATAGCCTTTGTTTTATCACTATCGGGTTGTATCCCGTTTTCATCTAATACAAAACCTAGGAATTTAACCTTTTTTGCGTGCAAATTCGCACTTTTCAACGCTGAGTTTCAGTCCTGAACGAGCGACTAGTTCTAGGGCTCGATTCACATGACTGATGTGAGTTTTAAGATCTGGACTACTCAGAAGACAATCGTCAAGATAGACGGTACAATAGGCTCCTAGCACGTCTGCAAATATTTGTTGTGCACAAAATTGAAAGTGCGCAGGCGCAGTTTTAAGACCCATTGGGAGCCGGTTGAAGAAATAGGTCTTAGAATTAGCAGAGAAGCACGTCTTAGGTTTAGCTGATTCCGCTAATTTAAGTTGATAAAATCCAAACTTAAAGTCTAAGCGTGTAAAATATTTAGCTCCGCTAAGGTGAGCCATGGTTTCTGTCACAGTAGGTATTGGAACACTTACACTTTCAACGACAGAATTCAAGCCGCGTAAGTCTACGACTACGCGGTAACCAGTTGGCCTTCTCTTTATCATTAGACAAGGAGACAACCATCCTGATTTTCCCTCTTGAATTATTCCTACTCTCTGCATTTCGTCAACATATTTATCCAATAATTCACGTTGGTGGAATGGAACTCGGTACATTTTAGAACTTACTGGTTGTGACTCGCCAGTATCTATAGAAACTTCGTACCCTTCATAACATCCTAAGTCAAAATCGTTCTTAGAAAATGAATCTTGATGAATTTTAAGCATATCTAGAAATTTTCCCGTTTCCTCCCTGTTTAAATCTGGAAACGTGAATTTATGTTTCAAAATTTCCCATTCCGCATCGAGTTCTGCCTTGGATTTTGGCTTGGGAGCGTCAGTTAGGCTACTAACTGGCACCTCCGATGAACTTTCACTCGGTTTGGATTGGTTTTGAGAAGTCTCGATGGGACTTGAGTTTTGAGATACCTCAATGGGACTTGCGGTTTGACATTTCTCAATGGGACTTGAGGTGGGCAAATTTGAATTTGACGAGATTAAAGAAGCGTCATCCTCGTACTCGATAATAGCTGTCGTGTACGTACCTAGGATAGAATTCGCCTTTAGTTCTACGTCAAATCCATTAAGATTTATACACATAACTGGAATAATACCTGTGGGAGTTGTGTTAACAAGACTGTGAGCAAGATGTACAGGAAATTCGCCGTTTTCAGGTTGGAATACTCCTGTCTGTATTTCTGGATACGGAAAATGTAAACTTCCCGTTATCCTATTCTCACAATTTGCTGGAATTATTTCGTTTCTTAACAAAGATACAGTAATATCTATTAAATGTTGTTTAGGGGTACAATTCCATGTAGATTTAGGATTATCATCGGTTTCTACATCTGTAGCTACGTTAAGTGTCGCTACGTAAATGTAATTGGGTTTATAAAATTCCCTGTTTAATATTTCCTTATTTTGGTTGTAGGCTACATGAGCTAATGCTGGTGTAGATGACATTTGAAATTTTAAATCGCCTATAGTTAAGACGTTATCTGGGCAATTTAATGCTAATGAATCTGACTTATTTGACATGAAATCGTATCCTAATAGTACTGAAATGTTACCAAATGAACCATCAGGAACGATAATAAACTCCTGATTTCTAGAAAATTCACACTTTTCTACAGTGGTTACTATTTTCCTATCAGTTTTAATCTGACGATTTCCGACCCCAACCAAATTGACTGGTGTGGTCATCGGAATTAAATGGCATTTAACTCTAAAATCATTAAGCATGCGTTGTGCTGCTGTGTTCGTGATTAACGAAAGTGAAGAACCTGTGTCTAATAAACAGATTTCTGGCCTATTACCAACGTCAAACACTAAGTGTGGACGTGAATATTTAACCTTAGTTTTATTTAAAACTGTGTTCACTTGAACGTTATCAGCGTTAGGCGCTGTTTGCTCCGAGTCGAGCGATGCTTCTCGTTGCTGCTCCGACTCGAGGCTAGTATCAACCTCTGACGCTAGATGGTGCAGCTTGTACCATCTGTTGCTTGGTTGAGCGGAAATGCTCGTGAGCAAGTTTCCTCGCTCTCCCAACGATGAGTGTTTCGCTGGTGACGCATTTGGGTCGGCAACATTCTTGCTGTCCCAAAACGTTAAGCAGATTGTAGGCTCGAACGTTCCTACAACTGTTGGAATTCTAATTTTCCAATCTTTCTGCGTTGTTGGTGAAATACCAATAGATGTGCCGGAAGACATGTTAACTCTGTCTTTATAAAATGTATCTTCCGTATGTTTAAACTGAACTGTGCGTTCGTGACCTAATAAAGCAATAACTATCGGCTTTTTAGTATCAACTGGGTTTAATTCAGAATGAAAATTTGTAGAATCTAAACCATCTTCGAATAGAGTTACTACTACTGAATCACAAGTTAAACCATATTTATCGTTAACTGTGTTTAAAGCATTTGTAAATTCATTTACGAGATTTTTGTTACTCTCTATAGCCCTTGCTACATATTTTGATGGAATTTTGCCAAAATATGACGCTAAACGTGGTAGTGCTAGCGTGCGATCTGGCAAAGCAAGTTTTTGCTGGTGCCATTCGACGTTTGAATACAAATCTAGCATTAATTTATTTGCAACTTCTTCTGAAAATAATGAAACGCATTTTACGTTTAAAGAATGAGTATTATTTAACTCATTAGTTTGATTAACAGGAGTTTGAGCTTGAACTGAGCTGACGTGTGGATTTTGATCGTCATTACTGCTCCGTTCCGACTGATTTAAGTTTAGTTCTGAATCCCTGTTCATATTCAGACTACTAGCTCGTTTTTTGAATTGCAACTACTTTGACATGAGTCATTGGGCTCATTTACGTCTGTAGCGTGTTGTGGAACATGGTTTTGGCTGTTGTTATTTTGCCGTTGCTGATTTTGGTTCTGATTTTGATTTTGATTTCTATTTTGGTTTTGGTTCCTCCCGTAATTATTATTATTACCGGAATCCTGATATTGTTGCCCATTATTGTAACCATTGTTACTGTTATTGCTAGCGCTAGTTTGGAATGCATATGGGTTATTTTTTCTGTTGAACTGAATAGAATCCCTATTTTCAAAACCAGAAAAATAATTTCCGCGTTTACCACGGTTATTTCCCTTGTAACGGTTACCTCCGCGACCGTTTCTGTTGTTAAATTTATTTGTTGGAAATCCGCCTTCTTGTTTAAATTTGTTCCAACGTTGTCGTACAGTATGTAAGTTTTCGTCTCTTGTGCGACATTCTCGTTTTATATGCCCTGGGGCTGAACAACGATGGCAGATTTTACCTTGATTTACGTTAGTGTTAACTGCGCTAACTTTAGCTTCAACATTTTTAGGTTTAGCATTGCTAAGCTTAGTTATGCCTTTCTCTAAAGAATTCATTTTATCTAGCATTGTGCCAAAAGCTAGGTTGTTAACTTCCGCATTAGAAAGTTGTTTAGTGTTTGATTTATCTGGGTTACGATCATTTTCATCGCCTTGATATCCAGCTAAAACTGAACGTTTATAAATGGCTGAATTATACGTATCCCTGAATGTAGTATGCATTTGCGATGTTACATGAGTTTCAATTTCTCGTGGCATAGCGTGTAAAAATACTGAACGCATACCATCATCCTTAGCTAGCTGTTTAAAAGCTCGTTGTGCGTCCGAATCGGAAGGTTTGACTCTCCAAAGTTGTGAAGCCATTTTCTCTAGCCTGGCAGCGAAAAGTTCGATAGTTTCTCCCTGTTTGAGTCGCGCCGTGTGGAACGACGTAGGTGTGACGATTTCACCTCCGCAACCAAATCTATCGACTAAAATTTCTTTAAAGCTGTCCCAATTTCGGGAAGTGGCTATATGCGGATTCATGGCTAAATAAATTGCAACTGGACCTGTACATTTACTACATGCAGCTGAAATTAGTTCGGAATCTTGTAGTGAAGGATCTAATGTTCGCAAATTTTCGACCGTTAATGCAAAAGCGAAAATGTCTAATGAGTCATCCCCTGCAAAAGGAAGGATAGCCTTTTTGGCTGCTCGTAATTCGGCCCAAAGTCTAGAGTTAGTTTGTGAATCTCTAGTTTGAATAGTTTTTAACACTTCTAAATGATTATCAGTTACTGCCTTAAGATTATCACTGTTTGATTGCAAGCATACTGCTAAAGTATGATCTAAAATCTTTTGAAGACGTGAATCATCCATTGAATCACCCTGTCGTCCGCTACTATGATTAGGGGTTAAATTTAGTGGAGTTTGATTTCCATCTGAAATTCGGGAATTTATTACTACATTAGGAGTAATAGAAACATGGGAATGATTCGGCATTTGCGAATTTATAGGCACTTGAATATTAAGCGGCGTTTGAGCGCTTGTTTGCATTTGCAAGGTAGGCATAGTTGGTGTTAAGTTTGGTGTTACCCGATTATGCTGTGGCGTTACTAAATTTAACGGCACTGATTGGGTTAACGGCGTAGTTTGATTTAACGGTACACTATGATTTAGTGAAACATTTTCATTTAATGGCAAGGTATGACTGAATGGCGCATTTTGATTAGCGTACACCTGATTATTTGGTGGTACTTGATTATTTAATTGTACCTGAGTACTAAGTGGTACTTGGGAATTTAAAGGTACTTGGTTTGCACGTTTATTATGTGGCGATCTAGATCTAGTTCGATTTTTAGTTTTACCCTTATTTTGAGCTGAGCGACTAGCTGAGCGAGATTGAACTCGTTTGGGAGGAGGTAAATTTACTGCATCATCGATCTCGTCGATGGTGTCAGAATACTCTGATTCTGTATCCGATTCATTTTGAGTAGTATTCGTATTGTCTAAATTATTAGTACTGACTGAAGCGTCTGTGAATTCCACAAAATCTTGGCGATTTACTGGTTTTCTAATTTGTCTGCCTCTCGAAGAGACTTGAACTGTGCCTCTAGCACGATTACTTCTAGTTCTAGGCATTGTTTAACTAGATTTTGCTAGATTTAACTAGATTTTAAGCAAATATTTAAGCTTAAAGTGGATTTAAACTTAATTTGTAGCACAAGTCTTAAGTTTTAAGCACTTTGAAAATTTTGTAAAATTTTCTACAAATTTGCACCAAAATGATGATTTTTCCCTTTAAAATGGAAATTTAGGAAATTTTCCCAAATTTTAACACGTGAAGTCGGCAATAATTTGACGGTGGTTATTTTAAGACCAACCACGATCGATTTCACACAAAATTGGCACTGTAGTGACTAATAAACCAAATGCATTGAACTAAATTTAGGCCTATAAGTTTAACCCAAATTTAACCAAAATTTCCTCTTATTGTGGAAAATTCAAAGCAAATACACTTTAAATGCACACAAGATAATACACTTGAACATATTTCATAGCATTGAACATGTCAATCGACCATTTTCATAAACAATTGCAATATACAAGCAAAATCAACAATGTTATTTTTTCAACAAAGCTTAACCAGTGCTATTTTCTTAAATAGGCTACCAAATTTTCCCGTACTTTTGACTGTTAAAATTCTGTTTACAACCAAACCAACTATCGTTGTTGACTATTGGGGTAAAAAAAAATCAGACCCGGATTTTAACGCTAAATTTCAGCTTTTTAAGGACTGTAAAGTGCGGAAAATGGCAATATTTTCTATAAAATACAACTGAATGCTCTTAAATTATTAGTATTATTTTTCTTTTCGGGCTAGTTGTGAGAATTGAATCACACTTCTGACTCCATTGTAATGTTCTATTCCAGTGACCATTTGACTAGAATAAACATTATCGTTCAGAATGGCATAAGGGCAAACAATTGTAATAAACACTAATCAAGTATAAAATAGGTAGGCTAAATAATAAGCAAACATCCAATTATACTGGGCCTTTAATCAACGCTCCGCTGTACACAATATTGACCCCACATATGGCCAATTAAATCAGTGACAGATATTATGATTCGATTGAATGATTACAATGATCGACATGAGTCTAACGAATGGCATTACGGATGGATTAAGTCGAGCGGTAAACCTAATCGTTATTATATTCTCTAAGTTGAATTAAAGGAATCTCGGGTTAATTTAGTAGCGTACGGATCGGTACTATTTAAGCATAAACACAATTAGCTATCGCTAATCAATCAGAATACTTAGCTCATTAATTGAAGCTTGAGAGCGGCCATGGGCCCACGGGTCGGCTGAGCGGCGAAGCCCCGTCGCTAGCTCGGCACGGAAATCTGCCTGGCGTACTTCTGGATTGCGGCCTTCGGAATTTGACTGGCGTGAACTAGTTAGCGTCTGGTAAGCTGCTGGTGATCGGATGATATCACGCATTCCGAGGTTCAGCTTAAATACCGTGGCGTTATCGGCCATGATCAATCCATTGTAGTATTGATTTATTATTGAAATGCTAAATATAGTAACATTTGGACAGCTTGGGCCCTTATCGTCAATTGGGACCTCTCCGCCTGTCAATCATTCTATTGTTGCGTTCGGGTTCATTAATTGTTCCCCGTACGCGGCACTTTGAAGGTATATGCCGCCATCCCGTGTGGGAGGGACTTATTGTTATTCCACGTAGTGATCGATCATGAGCGACGATCTTATCGTAATTAAATCTAGTTCTAGAAAGTCATTTAGCTTCTACGAAACTGTCGTAAATAATGTCAGCTGGTAATGCCATCTTTTAAACTCTAACAATAGGTGTAATTACACTTGTTCAGTCTCAAATGATCTTGCCGCCTCTCGGTCGTCTTTGAAGAAGGACTCCCAATTATAATTGCTATCTGGAGTCGTTTTGATCTATCCGAATAAATATTCGGCTCATGCATTTAATAAATGTATGATGTTATGCAGTTATGCATTTAATTAATTAATTGTATTGTTTCTGTTATGAATATTAATTAAGCCATTAATTATTCCCTACAAATGTTGCATTGTGGGAAAAACGTGCGAATACAGCTCAAGACTCACACCTACGGGGGCTCGTGTCGATCCCAATCAAAAACCAGAGAAACGAAAACGAACTACTGATGAACACTCAGCCCCCTGCCTATCCATATAATAATAATAATAATAATAATAATAAACTTTATTTCATCGAGTTGAGGATATACAACAGCACAAAAAAAAAATACAAAAACACAGAACAAGAAACGTTTGACTGGAGAAAATCACAGTAAACTGTAATAATTCCTAGTGAA
>JAHWFP010098144.1:43014-63407 GCA_023313725.1 Lithobius niger | reverse complement strand
TTGCTACTTTCGGTAGCAATGTTCAAGTTTTCATTTAACGTCCAAAGTATTATTCGGTGCGATTAAGTTGGCGAATGTTTTGGTGTGTTGATATCACTTCTTTGAAGGACCGCACCATTCGGAACTTGGCGTCCGCTTTTACCAGTTTTGGTTTTTGATATGATATCACTCCTTTTTTTTTAATTGTGTAATAAAGTGCCACGTCAACAAGAAATTGGTTTTCAATAATTTGCTACTACCTTTTGCCTATAGGCCGAACCATTCTCAACTTGGTCACCTCTTTAAAGGTTTTTGGTTTGGGTTTAATTTTGTTGTAATTTGATTTATTTAGTTAAATTTGGTGTATTGATATCACTCCTTTGAAGGGCCGAACCTCTCTCATTGGTAGCCTCTTTGCTAGTCCGGCAGCCAGCACAAAAACCCAAAAGAATAATCTGCACAAAATGTTTTTGAGATGTTCTACAATCTGTCCGTACTCCAAAATATAATGATGCCACCTTAGCACCCTTGGGGAATTCAAAATGGCGTCCAAAAGTGGCGACGAAAAACGTTTTTTTTTTTGCTTCTAGCGTCTAAACCGTTCAACCAATTGAAAATCTGCTGGTTACCAATTTATGTTTAGAATAAAATTTCCTTTAAAAATGGTTATATTCATATTTTTGGTAAAATTAATCCTTCTTGCCTAAATTCGTTATTTAAGTTATTTTAGGCTGTTAACGCATGTTACATATACAATCCCTGACTTTAAACAACTGCAGTACCCGTTATAATTCGAATAAATGGGCGTGATAAGGGTTAGATGACAGATGAAGATGTATATATTCCAACAAGGTTAATTAAATCGATTTATATTAATTAGAAGCTAAGTTATGGCAGTTTACTTACGTTGTAGCACTGTGCTTTTTGATCTATTTTACCACAAGTACCATCTTAAACTGTTTCACCACCCGTTCGAATTTGGAGAAATGGACGTGATTAGGTTTGATGAAAGAGAAGAGGTATATTTTCCAACAAACGTAATTAAAGCTATTTACATTAATTAGTAGCTAAGCTACAGCAGTTTACATACGTTGTAGCACTGTGCTTTTCACTCTATTTTGCCACATGTTCCATCTTTAAACTGCTGCACCATCCGTTCTAATTCAGATAAATGAACGTGGTTAATCTGAGATGAAAGATGAAGATGTATATTTTCCCACAAGGGCAATTAAAACGATTTATATTATGTAGAAGATAAGCTACGGCAGTTTAAACATTGAATTTTATGGTAAAATAGCGCAAAATGCACAGCGTTACACTGTAGGAAAACTATCGTAGCTTAGCTCCTAATTCATGTACATCATTTTAATTACCCTTGTTGGAATTCGTCTAAGCCTAATCACGTCCATTTATCCGAATTAGAACGGGTGGTGGAGCAGTTTAAAGATGGAACTTGTGTAAAATAGGACGAAAACCACAACGCTACGACGTATGTAAACTGCCGTAGCTTAGCTCCAATTAATATATAAATCTTTTTAATTACCCTTGTTGGAAGTTATACATCTTCATCTTTTATCTAAGCCTAATCACGTTCATTTATCCGACTTAGGACGGGTACGGCAACTGTTTAAAGATGGAACATGTGGTAAAATAGAGCGAAAAACACAATGCTGCAACATATGTAAACTGCCGTATCATAGCTTCTAATTAATATAAATCGCTTTAATTACCCTTGTTGGAAAATACACATTTTCATCTTTCATCTAACCCTAATCACGCCCATTCATTCGAATTAGAACGGGTACTGCAGCTTTTTAAAGTTAAGAATTGTGTATGTAACGTGTTAACGGCATAAAATAACTTAAATAACGAATTTCAATAAGAAGGATTAATTTTACCAAAAATATGAACAAAACCCTTTTTTGAAGGAAATTTTACTCAAAACATAATCGGTAATTTTCAATCGGATCAACGGTTTAGACGCTAGAATTCCCCAAGGGTGCCAAGGTGGCATCATTATGTTTTGGTGTAGGGACATATTGTATAGTACATCTCTAAGAAAAAACATTTTGTGCTGACAGTTTTTTTAGGTTAGGCCTCAAATCAGCATTTGGCAACTGGACTATACCAGTTTTTGACTTTGTTTATTTTGCTTTGTTTTTACAATTGGCTGATTTTTCGTGAATTGGACTTGTATAAAATTTCTTTGCAACGTTTAGATTTATCGTGCTACACTAGTGTGTGTCTAGGTACGCACGTCAGTATACACGTTCTCATTGTCCTAACTTTATCTGTCCAATGAGAGACGATGCCGACGATGCCAAAAAAAAGGGTTTAACGAGCGGTAACCACTCCTGGTCATCTGCCCGAAGCCCTATGTCTGCAACAGCCAGATTCCCAGGCGGTCACCCACCCAAGTATCAATCCAGCCCAATGCTGCTTAACTTCGGGGATCTGACGAGAACCGGTGTTTCCAGCACTGCAAGGCCGCCGACGATGCCGACGATGCCGAAACAATGTAATGGGAACTAATATTTCCAACTTGACACAATGTGCTTCTCTTGCGACGTGCCAAACAAACACGGATCTGCACTGCGTTCTTTTAAATGCCCGTTCCATTGTTAAAAATCTTGCACCATTTTTTGCCTTATTAGCTAGTCTTAAGTTTTGATATTTTGTTTATAGTTGAAAACTGGCTTAATAGTTCCATTACTGATCCTATGATTACCAGAAATCTCCCTTACTCGGTCCTTCGGAGAGATCGCGGATCGTATGCGGGTGGGATATTAATCATTTTTCGCTCTGAGATTCGGGTGGCCCATGGAAAAAACTGGTGTTAATACGGAAGCAATGTCCGTACACTTGCCCGCCTCAAATTTAAATTTTATTTTAGGATATTTACCAAATAGCCTTTGCGAGCAGGCAATCTCAAATATGTGTTGCTTCATAACAGAAGCGATGCATAACTCTTACCCTAATGTAATAGTTGGAGACTTCAACTTGGCCTCGGCCAATTGGTCAACTTTTACGGCGACTATTCGACAGCACCGGGTTTTCCTGGACTCTATTCGCCCACTGGGGCTCCGTCAACTTGTGGATAAACCCACAAGGGGGTCTAATACCCTAGATATTGTTCTTACACAAGATGACCGCTTGGTTTATAATACTTGCGTCATTGATAACTTGGGAAGTAGTGATCATTCTATAGTAACCTTCTCGGTAAACTGCTTGACTACTCGGTCTTCTACGACGGGGCAAACTACTCGTAAGATTGAATTTAATCTACTACGTCACCTACTAGGACAGATCAACTGGGAAAAATGTTTTACTCACCACTCTTGTTCTATCCAGTCGGTTTGGGACTGTTTCCTTGAACTGATATTTGGTTGTACCGATGTCTGTCGCCTGGCCACCAAGACCCCAGATCGCAAGACTGCGTTCCTTCCAAAATATCTCCGCAGATTAGGACTTAAAAAACTACGGCTGTGGCGTCGTTATAGGGACTCCCGTACCCAATTAAACCTTGCAGCTTACGACACCTGCAGTTTAGCTTACAGTGCTGCAGTCTCTGCTTGGCACACCAAATTGGATTCTGCGGTTATTGCCGAGGGCAGTCTGTCTGCCCTTTTTAGGCACTATCGAAAGATGACTGATACTACAAGTTCTATTCCCCCACTTTTGGTCGGCGGTTCTTACGTTACCAATAATTTTGACAGGGCTGTTGCCCTCAACTCCATCTTCATTTCGAATGGGATGTGTGATAACGGGATTATTCCACCACTTACATCTTCTGGGTTAGATCCCGGTAACACATGTAGGACATTAATAATTGACCCCATCGACATCATGCAGTCGATTCATCACCTTAAACCCAGTCACGCCGTAGGTCCAGATGGTATCTCGGCGTACTTTCTTAAACAGACTGCTTGGGAAATTTTGCCTGCACTAGTGTATACCTATTTAATTTTTCTTTTGAGTGTGGAGAAATCCCTGTGGTCTGGTGACAGGCCATTGTTGTACCAATTTTTAAGAAGGGCAATGCATCCCTGCCCAACAACTATCGCCCCATTGCCCTGACTGCTGTTATTTGTAAGGTAATGGAGTCAATTGTACGTAAGACTATGCTGGATCATTGTGTAAAACACCAATTATTAGACGTTGCCCAGTTCGGCTTCCTCCCAAATCGTTCAACCATAGCACAATTGTTGGTAGCTCTGGACCGCTGGACTGCAGCTGCGGATTTGGGCATAGGTTTTGATGTGATTTATTTTGATTTTCAGCGTGCCTTCGACTCTGTGGTTCATACAAAGCTTGCGGCCAAACTCAAACAAATTCGGTTTTGATGGACAACTGCTGAACTGGCTTTGTGCCTTTTTACGGGAACGTCAGCAACAAGTCCGAATTGAAGATTCACGCTCTACTCTCTTACCTATTTTAAGTGGGGTCCCACAGGGCTCCGTCCTGAGGCCTCTACTTTTTGTCATTTTTATTAATGATCTTCTACCATCAACTGGGTCTGGTGATGATTTAAACCTCAAGTTTACGGATGATGTTAAGACGGGTCTGGAAGTACTTGATTTGGCTGACCATCACAGGCTAAATAACACCGTAGCTGAGGTCATTCGACCCATTCCTGCCCACATTTCCCTCTTGTGGCCAGGAATTGAATTTATTATATTATTATTAATCTTCAAGTTTTCATTTAACGTCCAAAGTATTATTCTGTGCGATTAACTTGGCTAATAGGATTAAGCTTGGCGGCCTTTCCCTGCTTGAATGATATCACTACTTTCAAAGGCCGAACCTCTTTGGAAACTTGGCGGCTTCTCTTATACCAGTTTGGGTTTTGAGTGGTTTGTATTTTCCTGCACAGTGTACTTGATTACCCTTGCTTTCTTTATATTGTAATCTGTCACACACAATTTCACACAGAACTTTAGGCTTTGCTAAATATGCCAGTCAATGTTAATTGTTTTTTCTGCCTAAATGCGTTTTTTTTTTTTTTTTTGTTACAGGCTTTTGATATTTACAAGTATTTCTTAAGCTTGAAAATCAAAAAGATTTCAAGATGCAGAATAACAGGCGGTCATCTACCACTATTGTTGACATTGCTTCTGAACAACCGAAAAGGCATGCATCATTTACTTACGGAATATGTCGCTTAGTGATTGCAATGGGACAAGTGATTGGAGTCCTGCCTTGGAATTTCATGACACAAACCCAGAAGACAACAGGATGCCAATATCTGAGTAGGACAATGAACCAATTGTATAGAGTATTTGCATACGTTGTGCTAGTTTGTATTTTTGCAGTACAATTTTACGACTCGTTGCCTAAGAAGTCAGAAAATGCAGAACTGCTAATTTTTTACGTATCATACCTAGTATACCTAGTATCCCAATTTTTCCTCGTTACGTATTGCGTATTAGTAGCAGAACGTTTCCAGAGATTGATGAAACTGCTGGAAAAATCTGAGAAACTTGTGTCTGGTAGAATTAAAAAGTGGAAATTCATTGTGAAGAATATCATTCTTCTGCTTGTTGTGGGTTTGGTGGCTCTACTCACTCGCATCATATTTGATGTTGTACCTTATAATGTCACGCTCAGGGTAATGCTAACTTTTGGAGCTCACGTCATAACGCAATGTTACTTCGATTTATTTGTGATTATATTTTTTATTTTAACGGCTAACTTATGTGCTGAATGCTTCTCATGCCTCAATGCTGATCTGAAAGGAGTATTAGTTTTGGATCCATCTCATTTGACTGAATACCTAGACAATATTCACGTTCAATACAACCAATTGTATCAACTCGTCGATTGTCTACAAGAGACCTTCTCACTACTCATTACGGTAGAACTACCTCGATTTACTACTGCAATCTGCATTTATTTGTACATAATTTTTTCTAGAAAAGAATGGAATTCAGTTGACGTCTTCCATCCGTTGTTAACCCTAATCTATTTGTTATATTGTTGTTATGTCATATCTGCTGCTGCTGAAAATGTAGCAAATAAGGTAAGAAGCACAGCCGAGGATCCCACTGGCTTTTTTTTTTAAATGTCATGCTATTTCTCTTCACCTAAATTCTCTAATTCTTTGTACATGATTATAAACAAAAACGTCGTTAAAAGTTAAAAGTAAGGGTCTAAAAGTCAAAACCTGTAAGGAACACGGACAAGCTTTGACTGTAAGGGTCTAGGTGTCAAATTTGGCCAGTGAGACGCTACTAAGCATTAGACCCTTACTACCCGGTGTTTGAGGAACAGCTGGTAGTAGGGGAGTGGGTTTCCTACTTTGCTTTAGGTTGACATTTTTTTCGGTTTGGTAACACGGCAGCGATTCCAAGCAAGACAACCTGCTACAAGCGTAAGCGTGTACACCAATTCAGTCTGAATAGGCTGGGATGATATTTACAAAGTTGAATTTACAAAATTGGCTTACTAACTCATTAATTAAGCAAGTCTCGTGATAGTGGGATGTGCGTTTCCTGCTTTAGCCTTAGCTTTTTTGTCTTGGTTTGGTATTTGCAGTAGAGATCATTATTGGTTGTTGTCAATTGATTTAAATCTACGAAGTTCATACAAAGATAATAAAAATTTTCAAAGGATCAAAAGTCACAGAAAACAGAAGAGTGCCAAATTTCACAGAAAAATTGTGTTCTTGAAGTTGTTTAAACATATTCCAAAAACAAAAAAAAAACCTATTATAACCATACATACACACATGCAATCCGAATAGGTTGAAATACATTTATAAAATTAAATTACAAGATTGAGTTACTTAGTCATTAACATGATCACCGGGCAGTAAGGGTCTAATGTTTAGCAACGTCTTACTGGCCAAATTTGACACCTAGACCCTTACAGTCAAAGCTTGTCCGTGTTCCTTACAAATTGTGCATTAACAACTGCGAAACAGGCTTTGGGTCTATTGCAGGTGCAGCAATAATAATTCATTTTAAAGTCATTCTCAAGTTCATTTTAATGACTTTACCGTATTTTTTAATATTCCTTAAATATAATCTGGGTGCAACACTCACACGGTTTAGTTTGGGCTATTTGTTTTTTCGTGTGAGGTATACTTGCTCTTTGCTAGCCTTTTCCACATTTTAGCTTTTTTAACCTGGTCTAAGCTACATTTAAATTTTAACAGGCTATCGTTTGATCACACATTTTGTTTCCGTTTCTTATTTGAACTCTTTCTCCATCCCATACTATAGTCTGTTCCACATTATGCTTGCAGGAAACTGACTGTATGGCACCACGTTTCTTCCACTACGGGTGCAAAAACATGTAAATATCCCACTCGTAGACTTCTAACAGTAAATGTGTAGAGCAGTAACAAGTGTGATATCCACATGTTTTTGCTCTAATAGTGTAAAGAAACGTGACAACATAGTCATTTTCCTGAAGACATAATGTGGAACAGACTATAAAGTCGTGCACCATCAGTAGTGGAATTGGTGGAGGGGAAGAAGCAAGAAAGCCGACTTCCGGTCTACCTAGATTATTGACAGAAAATGTCACATCCGAACCGGAAATGACGTCACAAAACCACGTGACTACTAACGTCACCTCCAGAGAAAGTATGACGTCTTTTACGTCAAAGATATAGCATTAGAAAAGACGAGGCATTTTATTGGTCTTGGTTGGCCTTGTCCTCATAGAGAACTTCGAGCTGTCACAGTGATCATTCGCTTAGTTTTATGGGGGGGGGGGGGGAAGAAGCTTTCGAGTTATCGCGGAGGGACTTACTTCAGTTTTGTAGGAGGCTCCGAGCTCGGAGATAGCATAGCGCTACCTACGATGGACCTTGATCTGTTTCTTAACATTGACGAACGTGGTCTTGTGTCAAAGGAAGAAAATCGAAGTTATCTGTGGTAGATATTGCAAACACTAACGTAATAACGTTTGTGTGCCGTCGTTGTGGATGGCCACAGCTGCGTCTCACACCCCTCATAATCTGTAATGGCTTAACCAGTAGTCAGCTGACTACCAATCATGTATTTAAACGAATGTCCAAGGCTTAATAAATGTCTCTTTCCCTGGCAGTCATGCTTAACCCTTTAACGGTAGCGATGACATCCTACCATTTCTTTAAGTCCCATATGAAACTTTGTCAGTTGTGGGATTCGAGCCGGGGTACTCAGTTGGTTTAGAGTCGACGACGCTAACCACTGGGCTGTGCTTGCCCGTATGCTCGGGGTCCCCGGGGACCCCTCGCATAGCTTGGGCGCGCATTTGGACTGTTTTTTTCACTGACTTGTCAGCTGTAGCCGAACGGCAACACAGTCGGTAAAGGGTTAATAGTTCTTAGTATAGAGTAGGCTATACTGAGTATACTCGGCAGCTAGGCCTATTGTTTAATAGGCGACGTAAGTTGGGATTAGTTAGATTTTGAATTTTAAATTTCCCAACCTGTCCAGGCTCCAGTTTCGGTCTTGATGGTAAGCAAATTTGACTATTTGGCAAATAGTTTAGTCGTCCGTAAGGTTATATTGAAGATTTTTATAACTGTGTTGCTGTTTTGTATTAATTGAGGTCATTCTGGTAATTTCTAGTTCATGCCGGAATTTAGATTTAGTAATGCATTGGAATTTTGTATTTTAATCTTGCGTGTTATGAATATCCCATGAATAATTTTGCAAAGATCATGTCCTCCGCAACGCAGAGGTGCTATTCACCCTGGATACTAGTAAGGGGAATCACAGCGATAAAAACGTGACTAAATTCGGCCTGAAATGTTTTTTAGGGCCTTACGCACGATTGAATTTTGGTGGCGAGTTTCAAAACTAGGAACCTTGTTTATTGCATTTTTGGTTGCGTGCATTTATGCTTGGTGTGTTGTTGAACGCCACTATTGTTAGTTAGTTAGTTAGTAAACTTGTTAGTAACTACAAGTGATACTTGGGTGGGTGACCGCCTGGGAATCTGGCTGTTGCAGACATAGGGCCTTAGGGCCTCGGGCAGATGACCAGGAGTGGTTAACGCTCGTTAAACCCTTTAACCCTTTTAACTTGTTAGTATTTAATTATTTAAATGCGTGAGTTATTAAAAAACCTTGTTAGTGATTAGTAAATGTGTGTTAGTGTTGAACGCGATTAATTTATATAATGCTAGTAAATTAATCTTTTGAACGCAGTGCTTGTAAATGTAATGGGCTAGCAAACTTGTGAATTATTAGTTTTTGAATGCTAAAATAATTTACTGTAAGCAAGTACATGAATGTTTTGAAAGCTGCTCGAATAAATTTATTGGGCTACTAAACTAGAATTCGGAAGGGGAACCGAATTATTATTAAACTAATTTTGAACGAGTGCGAGTTAAGGACGAACTTGGCATGGCGTGGTTAAATATTTAACGTTAAATTTAAATGGATTGATCTATTACTGTTAAGAAGGACCTTAACTTGTTTAATTAACCTTGAATTCTTTCGTTCATTTACGATCGTTAAGTCAAAATGACGAAAGTAAAGCCGAATAGTTTGTTCGAAACGGTTTTACTCATGGGAACGTTATAGTCAAACAATAGAGTATTTTTTCAAAGCAAAAAAGGTTACCGACTTAGGTCGCGTAAATGTTTTGATGGCATCAGTGGGCCGTGAGATGTTTGAGCGTATTTTAAACATTTTTGCTCCTAAAACGACTAGTGAAACGGCTTACGCTGATATCAAGGACCGCGGTAGCGGTCCTTGTGTCAGCCTCAGCATGAACTTCCATGTTAAACGTCAAACTTTGAACTCCTATAGTCTCGCCCAGAATTGACATAGACCAACGAAATTCGGTATTTGGGGTCGTGTCGTAACTATTTCACCACATTACAAATTTTAATGACAACAATCAAACCGTTCGGCGTCCACAGCATGGCCATTTCTTGTTGTTGTTGTTGTTGGGACTCTTTGCCCTCACCTGGAGACCGAACCACTGAACCGATTTTCAAGTTCTATAGCTTAAAACGTAGGTCTGGACAAGGCCTAGAACCTTTCGCAGGCTATTTTAACATAACTTTAATATTCTTGACACGGAAAGCCAAATGGGCTAAAACTTTTGCTCTCACCTAGAGATCGAACCAATGAACCGATTTTCAATTTGTGTAGCTTAAAATGTAGGTATTAACACCGACCAGGGCCTTTTGAACCCGGTTTTGATGTGACTGCAGTAAACTAGTCGGCAGAGCAATTATTATTGCAGAGCATTGGGCAGAAATCATTAATGTTGCTGTTGGGACTCTTTGTACTCACCTGGAGATCGAACCACAGAACCGATTTTCAAATTCTATAGCTTAAAACGTAGGTATGGACAAGGCCTGGGGCCTTTCGCAGGCTATTTTAACGTAACTGCAATATTCTTGACACGGAAAGCCAAATGGGCTAAAACTTTTGCTCCCACCTAGAGATCGAACCAATGAACCGATTTTCAATTTGTGTAGCTTAAAATGTAGGTATTAACACCGATCAGGGCCTTTTGAACACGATTTTGATGTTACTGCAGTATTCCCATCGGCAGAGCAATTATTATTGTAGAGCACTGGGCAGAAATCATTAAGTGGAGTAACAAATTTTTGCAGAAATTTTGCAGAAAACATAAATTTGGTACACAAGTCTTTCTTAACAGTAAAAATCGAACCAGCCATGGACCCCAATGAAATACCCAAAGTGCCATCAGTGCCCCCCTCCCCCTTCTGCCCCAGAATCTCCTCGTGATGCCTCCCAGGTGTTTGGGCAACAAATTCTTATAGATCAAGCTAAAAACATGAAATTGGGTGCAAAAGTCACTCTTAGCAGTATAAAACGAATCAGCCATGGAAAAGACTCTCTTATAACAGTTATTTTAAGGTGATTACAGTGTTCTTTTCTGTGTTATTCTTGCTAAAACAAGAAAAAAAAATAAGGGATCTTAGTATTAAAAAAACGTTTAAGCGTATAAAATACGGATGTAAGCCTTAAAAAACTTAAAGCCCTAAAGGAACAGATATTAGAAAACGACATGTAAGCCATCAGCGTCTCACTAATACGTGTAAAAGAAGCTACAGTTTGTTTTTTGGGTCGCTGGAGATTCTTTTACACGTATTAGTGCGACGCTGATGGCTTACATGTCTTTTTCTAATATCTGTTCCTTTAGGGCTTAAAGTTTTTTAAGGCTTACATCCGTATTTTTTACGCTTATGCGTTTTTTAATACTAATTTCAATTAAAAATGATCCATATTTTATACATGTACATTTCAACAAGTAAAGTGAAATTTCAGTCATATAACCCTTTTTTATGGCACGCTTGACGTTTTTGTCTGTAATCTAATTGTGTTGTACTTTGTTTGTTACGGAAAATAGTGTTGATGGTTATCTGTGTATGGAGCAGCGTCATGTGACGTCATATTGGCTGCGCGATACCATCTGGAGGTAATACCTACAAGGTGCACTAGATGAAAATGTAACGGAAAACAATGGCACTTCTAGTCAATACAGTGCTTTGAGAGCGGATTTCTTAGGCTTAAAAGAACGTTGTTTTCTCCAGCAACAAAAATCGCGTGTTATAGCCCTAAGAAATCCAGTCTAATAGCATTGCCTTCAATAAGACGACCTTCTTTTCGCCCTCCAGGTGCTCCTTGCAGCTATCCCAGTTACTGACTCCACCATAGAGTTATACACAATAATAGTACGTTGTGTCACTGCCCTATTGTAGAACGTGTTCCTTTTGGGCATAGGTCTTTTCGGGGGAACAATAGTGCACAGTTCTGTGGAGTGCATGCAAATGGTCTGCACTCGTCCTTTTTATTTTAGTGGGTGAGTGCAGTTCATGTGGGATGCACTATGCATCACACATACACTACACTCACCTCCTAAAATCCCACCGTTCTAAACTCTCTTCTAGAGAGTGCATTATACACCTTCTTCTAGGTGGCACTTGTATTGAAACACTGTGGTCACAGGACCAAGATTATAAAAGGGGCGAGGTCAAATGCCGAGCGCTGCATAATCCTCGAACCCTACTCAGATTTATTTGTAATTTGTTTACTAACTACGAAAAATTAGGCAACGCATTAAATTGTTCTCAACTAATGCGTTTCAACAGTTAGGGAAGTTATTCAGAAAATGAATAACTTCCTTGAAATTATGCTAGAGCAAACTCTGACATTGTAAACAAAGCACATATTGTATCTTTTCAGTGATGTAGAATAGTTATTTCTTTAAAAAAAAAACATAATCACTATCGATAATTTCAAAATTCTGAATATTAACTCAAAAAGTTTTATTAACTTAATTTGAAGAATGCTTGTGTACAGCTTTGCATTTTAATTTTTATTGTGTATTTTTTTTTCCAAATTTTAGGCAAAACTTGGCTCGAAAATCTTGAACAATATTCGTTCTGCAAATCTTTCATGTTCGGAAATATTTCAGGTAAGGTTGATAATTTGTAACGTTACTGTCGTGAGGAATTATTCGTGATAAAATTCAATCATTTCTAAAAGGTTTATTGCTCGTAATTTTCCTGCATGTCTGAACTTTCACCCCAACATTTTCAGCTCATATCCATTCCACAATATTTTTATCGTATTTATTTTAAAATGGCGATCATTATGAAATTACCAAGCATCTTTCTTGCATTCACTTTATTCAACCTACTAGTATTTTCAAATTGACCTTCACGTCAGCTAATTGGGAGAATTCATGTCAACCGTTGCATCATAAAGTATGTTGCAAAACGTAATGTGACGACTTATAGAGTTGAAAAAATGCCAAATTTTAAAATAATAATAATATAATAAATAATAATTCGTTGCGGGAGCAACAGGACACGAAAGGACAATGAAGTCACTGACAGCGAGCCTAGTAAAACAGCGTACAATTAAGGGAAAAAAATAGAAAAAGAAACAAAACATGAGTCGAGAAATGGGTAACACCAGGACTATAGCGTGACACCAAGGTAATTACAAAATTGTATAAAGCATGGCAAATTTTTATGTTGCAATTGTCAACTGATGGAAGCACACGAAGCCACAACACACTAGTTACGAAATAAAATTAAAACCAACATGGTTTACGTTTCAAGAACCTCGACAGATTTTGGTTGTTTAATTTGCACGAAATTTATCAATGGTAGCAGAGGAGACAGCAGACTCGGGCAGAGCATTCCAAACTTCAACCACACGATGGGAAAAGAAGTTTACACGACAGTTTAAGTGTGCTGGTTGACTTCTGAGTTTAAGTGAATGGCCGCGTGTTAAGCACATTTTATTGTGCGCAAAAAAAGGAACTGCTAGAGGAAGTTTGTCATGGATAATTTTAAAAGTCAAAATCAGATCCGTCTTTAGGCGTCGAAGTTCAAGTAATTCCAATCTTGCAGACCGTAAGCGCTCAATGTAGGTGAGATTTCGTAATCCTGGTAAGGACTTCGTAAATCTCCACTGGACAGATTCAACTCTGTCGATGTCCTGCAGCAAGTAAGGCGGCCAAACCGGGCTTGCATATTCCAGGATAGGACGCACAAAAACTTTGAAGGCCCAAACTTTGGTGTTAAGGTCGCAAGCAGAAAAACAGCGGTAAAAATCAGTAAGATGTTTGGTATAGTCGTTTCATAATGCACTTTTATAAATAAATAAAGAGGAAAATACGAAAGACGTAACAGACTGTAGTCACTCATGCAAATTCTCATTGCAATTTTAAATGCTGTTGGTTATATTTACATAGATTATCATTACTGTCGATTTATCTAATACCTTTGAAAGTGTTGGTAACATAGAAATAATTAATATTTTAAATTATAAAACTGAAAATTATTCAAATTTCAAATACAAATTCTGACTAAAAAAGTTGGAAAGGAAAGGATTAAATATTAAGTCTTGGCAGCCATTTTGTGTTTTTGTATATTTTTAATATTGATGTTAAGAGTTCAACCATGCACAGTGGTAAGGAGACAGGAAGAGGATGTCCCACGAACACCAACCCTAGTAATAAGCAAAGAAAACGCAGTAACCTGGTCAAGAAGGATATAAGTTTAATAGTCCAGAAACGAACGAAAGTGGGTCTCTTCAGAAATTTGGTTAATAGAAACTTGTTCAATGCACACCTGAACTCAATGGACGAACAAGTGGAAACCGCATCATTCGGAATGAAGTTCCAAGCTGGAATCACTCTCACAGCAAAGAAATTTCTTCTATACTCTCAATTGCTGACGGGGACTTAAGTGTCATGAGCGACCCCCAAGTGGAGCGTGCTATGCTGAGGTTGAAGAAGAGCAAATTCACTTTCAAGAAACCACAAACAATTTTGACAGTAAGCAGATGGAACTTCAACCTACCTAATTCTAGGGAGTCAAGACCCAATTTCAACAAGTTCTCACAGTAAGGTAGGCCGAGCAAACTAGTCGATGCCGCCCTTAAACTGGTGCTGAAGAGATTCAACGTGCTTGCTATCTTTCTACAGTGATGGCGACCACACAGGGCTGACATACTTGTGGAAGAGGGTGAACACAGACCTTAATGCCCAGCTCTTATCCTGATATGCCAAAAACTGAAACAGCGATTCACAATGGTGAGTCGTCGTAAAGCCAGTTTGGTAATCTTTACACAATGTAACGATGGTTTCAGGTTTGATGTGTTTATTTAAGTGGTCTGCGAATGCGCAAGTAAGCCATCAATGGAGAATTATATAGTAAATTAGTAGTACAATATTTGTATCGTAACGTCACCATAACAGGCTGATTATCTCTCATGTTTATCATTATAGTCTCGTTTAGAGTGGCCTCCCTTTGATGATTTGGTTGTTATGCCAGTGCCAGTTGACTTTGGAGGATGGGCCTCTGTCTGTGATTTTTCCAATGTCTGTTGACTTGAGAGGGCATAGATGCAACAGCTCACATCGTCACAGAAGCTGCAGTTTTAACAGCAAAGAAGAGTCTTTCTCAAACGACCACCAAACTCACAAGTCGCTTGGTGGCCTTTAGAGTACCAGCGAACTGTGAGAACCAGGAAGGATGTTCTTCATAATATATGTTGCACAATCCCTTGACTTAACCTGTTGATTAAATTTAGGATATTATGCAACTTAGATGTGGATACCAGCAAATTCATTTTATCCATACTCTTCGTATTTTCCGAATCATTCTACACAGGTCAATATTGTTGCCCACAAACTAGCAAAAAAGCTCAAGCACATCTGGCCACACACCAAGCCATCACGGAATTCATAGAAGCCGTTCAATTACTCTGATCCATAACGTACATCATCCTATGGGACCCCCAATTAGGATGTTTAAATTCTACCAACATACTTTTAAATTCTACATTTTTTATAAAAGTTCCCAACATGGATTCACCCCAAGGGACTCCCGATGTTCTCATCCCTACGTGCCGACTCCCCTACGTGTTCTCACCTGACAGGACACCAACTCACAGGCTCCTACCAAGGGCCACCTCCTCCCTCTGGGAAGCGTAAATTCAACCTTATTGAAAATTCCACGTGATGTTTGGTCGACCCAATAGTCTACACACACCCCACGTGACCTCACCCCATGGGACAACCCCCACGACCCCAGCGCACTTTTCAACCCACAACGAAACAGCAACAGCACCCACCAGCCAACCCCCCCCATGTGATGTCACACCTTTGATTGTTAGTCGAAAATCCCACTCACTTTCTCAGCACGGGACCACCTCACCCCATGGGACCTCACCCTTGCCTATCAAGGTGCATAAATTCTACTAAATTGTAAGTAAAGTCTACGTGATGTTTGGTGTCCCACGGCCGACCCCATCAAGGTATGTGAATTCTACCAACTTATGCGTATCCTTCTTGATGTTTAGTAATCCACGGGCCTCACCTCACGGGATTTCCCTCCTTTGTGACGAAAGTTCCCCTATTCTGGGTGTATAATTTCTACCAAATTGTACGTAACTGCTACGTGTTGATTGGTCACCCTTTGGGATCCCCCAACCCACGTGACCTCGCCCCACAGGCAGCCACCCTATACACAATTTTCCGTGAGGTGTAAGTGTTATTTAAATTTATGTTAATTCTACGTTGATTTTTTGGTGACCCACGGCCGTCAACCCACCGATCGAATGTGTAAATTCTACGTGATGTTGTTGAACGAGGTATGTGAATTCTGCCAAATTCTACATATGTAAATTCTGCATGAATTTAATCCTTCATCCCTCGTGACTGTTAAAACATCCCATCGCGCAAAATCACCCGATACAATATCACCCCATGGGCACCCAACTCGGGGGATGTATTTCTACCACTTTCTGGGGGGGAGGGGGGGGCCGGAATTGAAGCTTAATTGCACGTCGACAGCTAGGTCATTAGCGCCAACTTCAGTCACAGTGCCGTGGACCACACATTGCCACTGCACCACACATTACAGAGATATAATACAAACCCCCTAATCTAAATCTTGTCATACACCTGTACCTCTTGCAAAAATTGAAGAACATCGGACAGGAATACAGACTTATTGCTCAATTGATTGCAATGTCCTGCGGAAGATGGAAACGACGACGAAAACCATCAAGATGGCGACAATCAACAAGGAAGTGTCGGACCATAAGTGGCCATCTACACCAATGACATTCAGGAGGGTCAATCCCCCTTAAAAGGAAACAGTAAGTAAGTTTTGTGTGACCAATGCGCAACGCGTCAACACTACATCTTCACGGCGACTGTGGTGACATGCCGAGTGCCATTCCTCGACAGCGCCTTTAGTAGCTCGCAATTTATTGCCGTCCTGTCTGTTCCACAAGGTTTGTGAAAAATCGTGTAACCTCAAACAGTAGAGTTGGAAAGGCGTCTGAGGGAACAAGGCTGAGATCCCTTCCGAGAGGACCAGAAAGGGCCCTTTTTGCTGCAGAATCAGCGTGCTCATTCCCAGCTATCTCAACATGACGCGGAATCCAGCAGAAAACCATGGTCTTCCGCTGGCCAGGCAATCGGGAAAGCAGATTTTGGACTCGTTGCGTCAAGGGGTCCCGAGGGTTATATTTTGCCAAGGACTCCAGGGCTACTCATGGAATCACTAAAGATGATAAAATGCGTGCCCTGAAGGGCGAGAATCCATTCCACCGCCAGACGAAGAGCTAGAACCTCTGCAGAAACACAGAATAGCCTGAAGGAAGGCGAAGGAAAACAGCTCCCTTACACACACATGCACACGCCACGCCAACGTCCGACTTCGACCCATCGGTGAACATCCGCTGATACCCAGTGTACTGAGAACACAGCCCACTTTCTGGGAACGTGAACCCAACCCTGGTGACATCACCCACCGATCCAGGGCACATGAGACTATAACTCATTCATATGTTAAAAACAGGCCTGGATTGTGATACAACCAAACAACAATACAACATTCTGACATCACGATTACGTTTGTAGATTTTCTATATGGGTTTTAAAGATATCATGAAACGTACTATAAACGAAAGTAGATCACGCTGGTAACTTCGAAACATCGTTGAATCGTTTAGTTATGTTCCTAATTTACGTTCGGAGGTCCTTAATACGTTCCTCATTCACGTTTGGGGTTTCCTATGTGTTCCTTAAAGAAGTCATGACAATACAATAAACGAATATACATCTAGACATACGCTAGTGTGTCGCGCCAAGTTAGGCAACAATCATTACAACAAATATCACATCAGTTATATTGTCGAGGTTATATCGAGGATATATTGTCGAGGTTATATTGCCGGATGCAGCTCCGACACGTGCACCAATTCGGGCAGACAATATCTACCGGTAACGCCTTCTCGTGAACTAGAAAAAAAATCTTCACTTTCAAAAGAAGTTATTTGGCTCGAGTAGATTGGAAGACAAATTCATGTTACGGCCCCCCTTTTTTTTTCTTTAAATAACTTGCAAGCGAACAGCACGACATTACTAGCCAGCTAAGTCTGTCAGACGCTTGAGCTACTAACAGCCAACAGAGCTATCTCAGTGGGCTTCTGTCGCACTTCCATTGGTGATGCAATAATGAAATTATTGTATAGGACGTATGTAACGTATTACTGCCGCAATTCTTGTTGTTTAGTCATTGTTTAAGTGATTCAAAAGTAAAACGTGCATGTCAAAATGGATGTAATTGCCCTTTAAATCATTATTCCCTACCAAATGAGACCACGTTAAGAACTCTCAGAGTTTGGCTTTCATCAAACCTTAAACCATCCGTCCACTGCTATAGAATTGCAAATATCATCTACAGTTGCTTAGACATCATCAAACGTGTGTTCGCCTCTGGATTAGATTAAAGTTTGGTATTCAAGGTGTATGTACACCCACTGCTTGAGTAAGCTTGCCAGGTCTGGTCCCCTTATCTCTTTCGTTACATTGACAATGTTGAGTTTGTCCAGTGGAGATTTACTAAAACCCTGCCGGGCCTTTCACACCTTCCTTATGATTCGTGTCTAGGGAAGATCGATTTGATTGTGTGGAGCTCCGTTGCCTGAAGGCAGATTTAATCACGACTTTTAAAATGGTTCGAGGTTTTCTTCTATAGTTGACATCCGCTTTTTAATTTGTCAGTGAACACGTGCACCCATGGTCAATGTTTCGCTGGCCGGTTGGAGATCCTTTTTTGAAGTGAGGGTAATCGAACCTTAGAACTCTCTACCGGAGTCTGTGGTATCAGCTCCGTCCATAGGCGCTTTCTGACACCGACTTGAGGAGATGGACAGTAGTGGCAAAACGCGATATTGAGTCACATACATACATACATCTCAAAAACCCACATTCCGCGTGCGAGAATCATCGATCTGGAGGAGGGGGGAAAATGACCACATTACGCGTGCAGGAATTCGTCGATCTGGAGGAGGTGGGGAAATGTCCGCATTTTGCGCACGAGAATTCGTCGATGTATACGGGGGGGGGGGGGGGGGCCGGGGGATGTCCACTTTCCACTCCCCGAAAGCTGGAATTCATCGATCTGGAGGAGGGTATAAATGTCCCCTTTTCGCTCGCTGGAATTCATCTAACTGGATATGGGTGTAAAGGCACTTTTTAAACTGCTACTATGCTACTATAACGTCACTTACGCTCAATTTCGGTGGATGGGTCTTCCGGTGGGTGTCAACCTGGAGGAGGGTAGGGAAGTGCCTTTTGCCACCGCCTGTGACATTACTTCTGGAGGGTGGAGCTATGACGTCACCACTAACATACCTGAAGGGTGCTTTTAAACACCTTTCCTTTCCGATGGTGCTTGAAAGCACCTTTGATAACTGTAAAATGCTGTAAAATAACTGTAAAATGATAAATTGGCAACATTTAGGGGTAACAAAACAGGAGGGGTCGTGCAAATGTGCTTTGAGCTTTCGCATTGTGATTACTCTAAAATGCACTTGAGTGCTTCAAAGTGTAAAAATGCTGAATTAGCAACAATTTGGGCTCCGAAAACTGGAGATATCGTGCAAATGCTTTTTGAGCTTCCACATTATAACTCTAAAATGCTCTCGAGTGCTTCAAAGCTTGAAAATGATGAATTATCAACATTTTGGGGGCATCAAAATAGTAGGGGTCGTGCAAATGCTCTTTGAGCTTTCATATTGTGATAATCTAAAATGCACACGAGTGTTTCAAAGCATGAAAATTACGAATTAGCAACATTTTCGGGGTCTCAACGTGGGGGGGGGGGGGGGCGTGCAAATGCTCTTTGAACTTACACATTGTAAGAACTTTCGCGTGATTTAATGTGTAAAAATGACAAATTAGCAACATTTTGGGGTCACAAAACTGGAGGGGTCGTGCAAATGCACTTTGAGCTTTCACATTGTGATAACTCTAAAATGCACTCGAGTGCTTCAAAGTGTAAAAATGATGAATCAGCATCAATATTTGGGGTTCCAAAACTGGAGTGGTCGTGCAAATGCTTTTTGAGCTTTCATATTTATAACTCTAACATGCTCTCGAGTGCTTCAAAGCTTGAAAATGATGAAATATAAACATTTTGGGGGTCCCAAAACTAGAATGGTCGTGCAAATGCTTCTTGAACTTTCACATTATAACTCTAAAATGCTCTCGAGTGCTTCAAAGCTTGAAAATGATGAATTATAAACATTTTGGGGGTCCCAAAACTAGAGTGGTCGTGCAAATGCTTCTTGAACTTTCACATTATAACTCTAAAATGCTCTCGAGTGCTTCAAAGCTTGAAAATGATGAATTATAAACATTTTGGGGGTCCCAAAACTAGAGTGGTCGTGCAAATGCTTCTTGAGCTTTCACATTATAACTCTAAAATGCTCTCGAGTGCTTCAAAGCTTGAAAATGATGAATTATCAACATTTTGGGGGCATCAAAATAGTAGGGGTCGTGCAAATGCTCTTTGAGCTTTCATATTGTGATAATCTAAAATGCACACGAGTGTTTCAAAGCATGAAAATTACGAATTAGCAACATTTTCGGGGTCTCAACGTGGGGGGGGGGGGG
>JAHWFP010098144.1:15400-37586 GCA_023313725.1 Lithobius niger | reverse complement strand
TGTGTTTCTCTGGTTAGAGCATGCTGACGTTTTTCTTTGTGAGTGTGCTTCTCTGGCTAGAGCATGCTGACGTTTTTCTTTGTTTGTGAGTGTGTTTCTCTGATTAGAGTATGCTGACGTTAGCTGTTCTGTTTTTATTTGGAGAAATTTCATGACAAGGAAACTGGGTGCATGAAATTCACAAATTCGAAGACAATAGTACTCCTACGTAAAACATTTTAGGGGTAGTGGCCGAAATCCCAGGTAATGCACTGGAGAGGAATTATATATGTTTCTTTGCTGAAATTATGAAAGTGGAGCAGAAACACATAGAAGTGTGGGGCACTGGGCAGAAATCATACAAGTGGAGGAGAAAAGTACTTCCCTGTAGAGCACTGGGTAGATATAATATTTGATTTCTGTATAGAAATCATTTAAGCAAAGCACATTCCCGTAAATATAGGAAATAAACTAAAGTAGTATTGTATCTACAGTTTGATGCTTCATATAATGTTACTGTAGCCTACATTCTATGTCATATCTTAACGTACCCAGAAATACACTCTCTGGCATTAAATGATGAGTATGTGTAACTCATACTTGTCGAAAACACAAAAATATGCACCATAAGTTGTCTGCATTATGTTTTTACTGACTACGTTCCATTGACTACGTTTCAGGAATTGGCGGTACATAACATTCATCTCCGTCATTTATAAGCAGCATTTTAATAATCCATTTATTCAGCGATTCTGCAGCTGTCACAGCATTTGTGTAATCAAGTACCAGGCTAGTGGTAGTCCCGCCAAGTTCATTTGTTATACACTTCATTGCAAGGGTGCGTCAGCATTCTTTGTACAGGGTCCTTGTGTTCTGTAGGGCCACGGGGCGCTTCTCCTCACTTGGAGCCTCAGCCTGTTAGCCGCTCCTCTACCCAATGGGTAGAGTCGTATAGGGCATGTGCGACTTTTGTGTGAACCTGTGGAATACTGGGTGTACTGGTGTACTGGGTGTGTCATGTTAGATTTAAGTAGTATTTAAGTCTCCTTGACCGAGTGTATGGCTTCGAGGCCATTTTGACTCGAATAAAGCATCAAAGCATCATCAAAGAAAGTCATTGTTCAATTCCTGCTTTGTTGTTGCATGGCCACTAGCTTTGGTACCTTAACAGAACCAGAGCTCAGCCTGTTTCACAATGGTGAATATAAATGCTATGAGGCGAAACAACTTCAAAATTGTTGAAAATGGGCAGTCTTTGTACCCTGACAAGCAATAGTTGTATTTCAATCAAGTGCGCAAACTGTTTCAAGGTGATAGAAGCGCATGAAGATCGTTGATTTCAGCTGACTACTGACTACTACATACGGACTACTGACTACTAATTCCGTTCATACAACATAATTTATGGGACATATTCGAATGAAATTTAGTATTCAACACCCTTTTAACTCCGATAGGTTCCTTTTATGGTTTGACTTTTGGGGTGGCATTAACTAAAAAGATTGCAATCGTTTGTAATGATATTTGTGTGAACGTTCGGAAAACGCCACCAGTGACCAAAATAAGTATCATTATTTATTTATTTATTTACACTTAATTAGATCTCAGCCTTTCTGCTATGTGCCCTCTCTAAAGCAAACTTAAACTACTTACTCTAACAACCTGCCCATCGACAACACAACACCCAACCCTAAGAGGCACCAGTTACCTCTCAGCGACGCAGAAGCCCAAGACTTCCCGGAGACCGCACCCTGAATCACCCTCACGGTATTTTCAACACCACGCAGAGCAACTCGTCTGACATGTGCCCAGCCCCGACATTCCAGCAGGAAATAAGCGACCGTCTTCTCTGAAGCACCACACTCACAAGCCGGTGAGTCCTTGCAGCCAAGACGGAACATGTGGGCATTACGCAGGGCATGGCCGGTCCTCAGGGGCGACAGGATAACCGCGTCTTTCCAGGCAAAGCCTGTCTCGCCTGTCTCTTAAGGATGTATCGGGACTCGTCTGATATCCATTAAAGCAAAACCAACGGTAGTACGACGGCCACCAACAGAATTTGCTTCATGCACTCCGCCTGTCCCTAATGGCCACAGTGGAGGCTCGACAACACCTCACCAGCTTGGCTTTCCCAGAGCCATGTGGGAAAACCATGTGACCTACTCCATTTAGTCACTCAAGGAGCAAAATTTCCAAGAAGTGCTACATGAGAGACAGGACAGCCGTTGCGAGGCTCCACTTCATCCCACCTGCTCCAACTATCACCGCGGCGCAGCATTACTGGGAAGTGGTCGCTGCCCAGCAGGTCGTCCGATACACCGAACGCCAGCTCGCTACCTACACTGATGGAGCAAAGAAAGAGGTCGAGCACTGATTCTCGAACAACTCCTCCATACCTCCTGAGATGTATGTTGGAGACCCATTCTGCATAGCAGCCATACCCAACTCATCCAAAGAAGACGCAACATGGACCTTCTAGCGTCACACCGTGCACTATAGGTTGTTCCACATGACTATATGACGCCACCCGTTTCCTTCCACTACGAGTGCAAAAGCATAAATATCTCACTCTGGACTCTAACAGTACTGTGGATTCTACAAGTGTGATATCTACATGTTTTTGGCACTCGTGCAAAGAAACGTGGCCTCATATAGTCAGCTTCCTGCAAACATAATGTGGAGCAGATTATACCCCATTCCCAGTGGTCCGAGTTGTATTCACTGCCAATTACGACGGGATGACGAAGCGACTTCACCCGGGAACTCCACTCATCCCTGACTATTCCCCCGTGATGTGCACTGCAACAAACGTCACCCAGCCCATACTCACCACACCTAAATTGCACAGAATTTTATGCCCGGGCAGACCTGAGCATCAACGGCAACACAGCATAGAGTCCTTAACTAACACATTGACTCCAGAATCTTCTCCCCCCGAAAATGGTGGGCGAACCATACCGTAATCGAGGATGATCCTGGCAATGGGGTCCAAACCCCCCTAACCACAGCACGGAGGCACAGAGAGACCAGAAGTTCCTTTGCCCTGACCCGCACTGGCTGCTCCCCGGCTTCCACCACCAGTGACGGGACTGGGGTGGACGACAGACAACCTGTGACATATCAGAGACAGGCATTAAACGCCACCTGCACCCGCACACGGCAGGTCAAAGTCCACAGCAGACCTAACATAAACCCTGTAAAAGGAAGACAGGATCACCCTTCTAGATGTCAATCGATAGGAGGAGAGAGATAGCAGCGTCCTGTGCCGCAATTTCACCTTCTCCCGGTCCACAGCGGCCTCTTCCACCCACGACAGCTGCCTGTCAAGGCAGACACCAAGGTAACGTACACACCGGAATGATGTCACCAGGACCGACCCCATGCGCAGGGTCACTGGCACAAACGGGGCCCTGGAAAAGACCATGACCTCAGACTCGTTAAACGACACAGACAGACCCCTGGCCTCAAGAATGGCCCGCCCCTGGCCACACTGTCTTCTAAGGATACCAGGAGGGTGGGAAGTGCGGGCCCCACCACCCATACAGCAACGTCATCAGCGTAGGCTACTACGGCGAGTTCCATCAAGACCACCGCAAAGAGCAACGTGCTCAAGTAGCTCCCCTGCGGCAGGCCACGGTCAGTGGTACAGATGCTGGACCAGTGCCCATCCACCCTGGTGGCAGAGCTCCTACCCCACATGAGACCAAGGATGGCACCAACCAGCTTGGCACTGGTACTCATGCTCCAAAGAGATGCCTATACCCAGTCAAGATCCACCGTGTCGTAGGCGGCTTTGATGTCCAAGAATGCTGCCACAATGACATTACCCCTCGCCCATGCTTCCCTGACGCTAGACTCCAATAAAAGGATAGCATACCTATCAGGGTTAGAGAGGCTCTGTCGGCCCTTTGCCTTAGAGCGGTGGCAAGGGGGGGGGGGGGATCCCGTCGTTATGCTTCTAGTCAGGATCTCCGCTATGGTTCGGTGGGCGCGGAGAGCTCTTGGTGCTCTTGGTCTGGGTGCTACCCTTTTTAAGAAGAGGGGTCTTGGTGGTTTCCCAGCCCCAAGGCTGTTGTGTGGAGGTGCCCCCTCTCTTGTCCTGCCAGTGTTCGGTGGCAGGTGACCAGGACGGTGTGGAGATTTTCAGTGATGCCTCCTTCCAGAGGAGGTCAGGGAGGGTGGGGCGGGAGTGTATGTCTCTGACTTCAGTCAGGAGTGTAGTTACTTCCTGACTCACCTCCCATCCGCCTTCCTGGGAGAACTGGTGGCGATTTCGATTGCCATTGGTATTGGCTTAGACTTGCATCTGCGCAGCTTCAGGGTCGTCTCTGATTCGGCTGCTGGGATAAAGTGCCTCCGGTCTGCTTTCAGGTCGCTAGAGGTCAGTCATCCAATTGTCCTTTAAATTGGTCTGAAGCTTGCTGGTGCTCTTCGGAGGGGTGTCAGTGTGGGTATTCGGTCGGTTCCCGGGCATTCTGTGGTCTTCGGGAACAAAGTCGCTGATGACCTTGCGAGGAGAGGTTTCGTGGAGAGGCAGTACTTCGTGGTGTTTCTGGTCTCCCGGTTCTCAGGAGTACAACAGCGGATGACTGGCAACGAGAATGGGATTCGGGGCAAGGTAGGATGTGCCCTGTACAGTATTCATTCCACGATCGGGGACACTCGCAGCCTGGATTGTCTCTTCAGAATTGGATGCGGCAGTGATCTCCAGGCTAGGACTGGTCATTGCCATCTGAAGGCCCATGCGTTTAGACTGGGGTTATGTGGGTCGCCCATATGCCAGTGTGGCACGGAGGAGGAAACTGTAGCGCACTTTCTCCTGGTCTGTCATTTCTGGGCTCAGTACCGGGGCCACCGTATTTTAAAATAGGGCTGCGACCTGCAGGAGGTTCTTGGTGTCTCCCCGCACTATTCAGCGGCCAGTGTCTCACTACGACAGGTTGTGTTGTTCTGTAGGCAGACAAGGTGGTTTGAGTAGTAGGTGGGAGACATGTACTGGGTGTAGAACTATAAATGATGGCTTAGGTTAAGGATTAGGTTAAGTACTACATCAAGTTGTATATGTGAGCGTTTGACTTTCATGTCTGTAGGCTTAAGTAATCAATAAAGTAAAGTAAGACTGGGCCTTTGGCGGGCCTTTCATTGTTGTTCGATCGCCAGCCGCCGTCATTTTATTAAATTATGTTGTTATGACCCTGAATCGATTGAGTATCGTTTCGATTTATACTTTTTTGTTATGACCCTGTCTCTGTTGTCGCATTACGGAGACAAACAGAGACAGTGACGCGACCCCGTGTTAGTTAACAGCGTGTTTGAATAACCTGTAGGTTGTGAACCTGTGTTAATGATTATCCACCCAAAACCAAAACTGGTAGAAAAACCCGCTAAGTTTCCAAAAAAGGTCGGCCTTTCAAAGTAGTGATATCATTCAACCAGGGAAAGGCCGTCAAGGTCAATCCCATTAGCCAAATTAATCGCACCGACTAATAGTTCGAAAGTTAAATCAAAACTTGAAGAATGCTACTCGCTGTAGCAATCTTCAAGTTTTCATTTAACTTTCGAACTATTAGTCGGTGCGATTAACTTGGCCAATAGGATAGACCTTGGCGGCCTTTCCCTGGTTGAATGATATGACCATACCTTCAAAGGCCGACCGTTTTTGGAAACTTGGCGGTTTTTTTTTACCAGGTTTGGTTTTGGGTGGATATCACAACTTTCAGAGGACTGTGAACGTACATAAGGTTACACCGTCTGCTTAAGTTGCTTCAATCCCACTTTTTGCACACATTGGCTAACAATCACTGATTTCGTTCGCTTCGCTCACTCAATCAACGCATCTTCTTCAGTTGGTTTGTTTATCCCTGTACCTTTCCCTTAATTTTTCAAGATTTCGTTCACATTTAGTTCTGCAGAAACCCCCGAAGGTCGCTGTTACTAAAACAGCAGAACGCGAAGCATTTTATTTTTTGGTTATTAATAAAAACCCCAATAGCTTGTGGACACCCATGTTGTTGCGTAATCATCATCCAACGTGCATCCCTTTATTCTTACCCAATCCACGGCAACGTTAATGTTTCTTAATTTTGTCATTCATTACAGTTCATTTGTTTAGTTCGTCCAGGCTTTTACAATAAATCTAAGGACCAGGCTTGATTGTTTAAGGCATTGTTGCTTAAAATCTTTGGTTGCAACTTGGAAAAGAAACGAAATTTAAATTTGCTGGTGGTGAATTTCAAAACCCTCCCACGTAATTGTTCTGACCCCCTACAACCCCCAAACCAACAAAAGGACCATGCTCAGATCACCATGCATCCGTGTGCAAAAGTTCAGCTGTGTAGGCCTTCTCAATTTTGCGCTCGCCATGAGCAATGAGTCTATGGGATTTAACATAGGGTCAGCGTTACTAGCCAGCTAGTTACTAGTTACTAGCTAGCTAGTCAGTAACATAAAAACACCGTTATTGACGCATCTTTCTCTTTATGAATAGTGGACACTCAGCCTTTAACTTTCATTTTTTCTTTATTCCCGCACCATCCCCTTACATTTACCACAATTTGAAAGATTTCTGTCCTATTGGGATTTATCCACCCAAAACCAAAACTGGTATAAAAATCCGCCAAGTTTCCAAAAACGGTCGGCCTTTGAAGGTAGTGATATCATTCCACCAGGAAAAGGCCGCCAAGGTTAATCCTATTAGCCAAGTTAATCGCACATACTAATAGTTCGAAATTTAAATGAAAACTAGAAGATTGCTACTAGCGGTAGCAATCTTCAAGTTTTCATTTAACGTCCAAAGTATTATTCGGTGCGATTAACTTGGCTAATAGGATTAACCTTGGCGGCCTTTCTCTGGTGGAATGATATAACTACCATCAAAGGCCGACCGTTTTTGGAAACTTGGCGGGTGTTTCTACCAGTTTTGGTTTTGGGTGGATATCACAACTTTCATAGGACTGTGAACGTACATAAAGTTACATCGTTTGTTTAAGATGCTTCAATCCCATTTTTGCACACACTGACTAACAATCGCTGATTTCGTTCGCTTCGCTCAGTCAATCAGCGCATCCCATTCAGTTGTTTTGTTTATCCCTGCAACTTCCCCTAAATTTTTCAAGATTTCGTTTACATTTAATTATGCAGAAACCCTAGAAGGTCGCTGTTACTTAAAACAGCAGAACGCGAAGAATTTTTTTGGGGGTTATTAACAAAAAAACCATTAGCTCGTGTATGCTCGTATTGTTGCTTAACCATCATCTAACGTGCATCCCTTTAATCTTACGCAATCCACCACAACGTTAATGTTTCTTTATTTTGTCCTTCGTTACAGTTCAGTTTTTAGTTCGTCCAGGCTTTTACAATAAATATAAGGACCAGTCTTGATTGTTCAAGCCATTGTTGCTTAAAATCTTTGGTTGCAACTTGGAAAAGAAACGAAATTTAAATTCGCCGGTGGCGAATTTCAAAACCCTCCCACGCATTTGTCCTGACCCCTACAACCCCCAAACCAACAAAAGGACCATCCTCAGATCACCATGCATCCGTGTGCAAAAGTTCAGGTACGTAGGCCTTCGCAATGTTGCTCTAGCCATGAGCAAAAAGTCTATGGGATTTAACATGGAAAAAAATCTTATTAGCTAGTCAGCTAGCTAGCCAGGGGGATGGCTCTTTCAGCTTTACTTTTCCGCATCGGATTTCCAAGATGGCGACCCCATTAAGAAAAAGGCGTGTGTCGATTTCGTTGTAATGGCGTGCGTTAATTTCAGTATAAGAGATAAGCAAACCACGATTTGATTAAACTAAGTCGCGGTATTGCAATCTGACATTTTTAGTTTGGTCAAGTTTGAAACGGCTGAAATTAACTTCCTTATAATTCGTCGAAATACACATCTTGAGCTAATAGAAAAATAAAAGCAGATGATGCAACAAGCATAAAGACGGAAGCAGACGACACAGAACACGAATTGTATTACTTGTTATAACCTAAAGCGAAGAATAACTTCACTTGACATACCAGTAACGTAAACAATTTTTTTGGGGGGGCGGGGTGAGGTTCAAATTGTACGCCTTGCTCTCTGCACCCCTACTAGAAAACGCGTGACCACCTTATTTTTAATGTATATTTATTCTTGGTTCATTATTTATGGCCGGGGGGGGGGGGGGGGGGAATGTGACTACCATTTTTTTGGTGACCCTTCACCAATCAAGATCCAAAAATAAAGTATCCCCCCGCCCAAATAAATTGCACTTTTCGTATACCTATTATAGCGACTGTCTGCAGATGATTCCTGTAGCCAAGATTAGTGCTGTAGCCAAATAAATATATAGCCTCTCCACACCAACAGCGTGTCTCGTTTTTAACGAAAAGACTTGTTGGATTAAACATGTTCTTTAAAATGTTCCTTACACCCATCTCTTGTCGAGATTCATACAATAAGTATGATGAACACACTTTTTGCTTGAGGGCCCACATCCGTAACATAGTTAGCACCTGAAAAACCGAAGAAGCCAAGAAACCAGGTGCCAAGTCTTTTCTAAGAAGTTCTTTGTAAAAACTATACTTGCAGTAATGGTACTAATAGCTGACATGATGGTGGGGGTGAAGCGTTTATAGAAATTTTGACTGCTGAAAGGGCCATTTTTGAGGTCAGAAAATGACTTTTTCTTCCAGTTGGTCAGTCTGTTTTTGACTCTCCCCCTGACTGGATCTGAAAAATGTTGGATCTCTCCTTGAGAGGGTCCAAAAACTTCATGCCCCCCCCCCCCCCCCAGCTACGGGGAAAAAATGACCGGGCCTATACATCGTGTATGGTTTCATTAAAGTTTTGAATAAAATAGCAAACAACCGTTTTCCAAATCGGCTCGACGCAATTTTTATTCCCACTCGGCTCGTTTTGTTTTTGGGGGGGGGGGACGAGTGGGGGAGGGGGAGGCTGCCACTTACCACCCCGCTCCTTCCCTTTGCTCTACTGTTCCACTTCACATTTGCTGTTGCAAGATGAAATAATCCAACTTGATTTTATTTCATTTTTAGCATGTAAAGCAATGAACCACATCACAATGAAGAATAATGTTTCCAATTTGCCAAATTTTGTTTCAAGTTCCAAGTAATTCAGTTATTTCGAAAGCATAAATAAATTTATACTTCATATTTTAGTAACTCTTGACACTAACTAACACGTAAACGCGATCAGGATCCGAATCTGCCAGCGGCGGCGTAAGTTACGTTTGTCTGTTGGGGGCGCACACCTCTAGTATGAACGAAGTTGTTCTCAAATCGACGGTGGCGCCAGCCTGGCTCCTGGCGGCGGTGATTACGCACGGACAGGCTTTGACGCGAATGTTCCCTCTCTGGCGTAACAATATAATATATCTAACTCTATGTACCTAGCTAGCTAAACAGTAAGATAAAAACAACGTTATTGACGCATCTTTTTCTCTATGATTGGTGGACGGACACTCAGCCTTTAAATTTTAGTTTTTCGTAATCTCTGACCCTTCCCTTAAATTTTCCACAATTGAAACATTTCTGTCGCATTGGGATTTATCCTCAACATGCCAAAATATGCTTTCAATTGCTTACAGTTAACAGACACATGTCTGCTAGTGAGCCGCCTTTTTATCATTAACAATCAATTTTTAACAATCGGATGTCTACAATGGGATGATCTACTGTTACTTGGCGACGACACACTAGCGTGTGTCTAGATCCTCAACATGCTAAAATATGCTTTTAGTTGCAAAGTCTGCTAGTGAGGCCGCCTTTTTACCATTAACAATCAATTTTTTAAAAATCGGATGTCTACAATGGGATGATCGACTGTTACTTGACGGCGACACACTAGCGTGGGTCTAGATAACGCGTTTCAGGCCGGGAATTAATGCGTTTGTTTGTGCGTGTTGTAGTGATCGCGAGTGCTGCGATTTCCATATACAGATGGGGGAGGGGGTGATTGAGGTTTAATGGCGCGTCGACAGCTTGATACGCGTGCAGTTGTGCATATAGTTTTTCCTGATAACTATAAAATCAGGTGGTCTTTCGAACTTCAATGAAGAAACACTGCTTGTAGGTAAGAACCCAGTGCTGTTAAATTGTTTTGAACTGATCTCCATTACCGGATCTAGATTGGTGAAACAGTTCCTGCCACAACAACAGCACTTTAAAGCGATAGTCGCTTTTCCGTTAGTAAGAAATTTCACTTCAATGAGACTTTAGCAAGTAAATTTAATAGAAAATCATTTATTTGTTGCAGCCGTAGCTGTTACCACAACATTAATGAAACTTGGTATCCCGAATTGCTATGAAAGATGGAAACGCTAATACTATGTGATTTATACAAGAAGTAAAGTGAAAGAGCTTTAGTCCACGTGAAACCTTAATACTGTATCCAACCATTATACACGTAAATGCAATTAAAGCCACAGCCCAAATTTCAAAACTTTTCATGCGCAAAGAAAGGAAGAATAATGTAAGGCTAACTAATGTCTTGGTTAAATTTTTTGAGTGTTCTTTAGTCACGACGTCAACTTTTCGTTCTTCACCCTACTGTTGATACATGTATATCATTTCTGAAGATTTGTAAGCACTTTTCTCACGCTGGAATTTCATTATTACTTTCCAGAACATTTCCAGGTTTTGAACGACTCACGCGAACCCTGAATTAATTGAAGAGCTGTGCTAAGCAGACTAAGACGTTTAGATTTTAAATATTTTTCAGCGACATCGTTTAGCCAACAGAACGCTCCAATCATTAGCTGAAGCATCATGTGCAAAAGCAAAAAAAAAAAAAAAAAGATAAAAATATTTGAATGCAGCAGAAAGGTTTCACGTGGACGAAACAGTAAAGCTACACTGCAGCATCTGCAACCAAACAGGAAAGCTTATTTGTAGCACTTTGCTGTTTTGACTTCGGATCAGTTAAACTTACCTTAAGGTGAAAACGAGTTCGTTTTTGTTTTGTAAAAGGTAGTTTCGTTTGCACAAGCAACTCCTTGAGCAATAATTCGCAAGAACACAAAACACTAAAAAAAAATACCAATCAGCAAATAATGCTAATCAGCAAACGCTAGTAAACTGAACATTAAATAAATCCGTGCGTTTGCAAGCAGAGAGTGCAGTACTAATTAGAAATACTAATCATATGGAAACAGGTGACTGCTTTCCCCAAAATGGAATGACAGCCAACAAATAAAAAAAGAAATGGATCTGAACACTAAATTGGTTTTTTTCATTTCACAATTGCTAGGAATGTGTGAATAACGTTGATCTACCCCGAAACAAAACTTGTTTTAAAGATTCCCGCCAAGTTTTTCGGTCGTGTGAAGTCGTGATTGAGTGAGCGAAGCGAACGATAATCAATGTTTGTCGTGAGAAACAGCACTTTTTCCTAAATATAGTAAACAATTAATATGCTAAATAATTATTCAGTATTGAAAATGAATCTGGTGCTTGACTGTTTGTTTTTTGTGTGGAATTGCCCGTCTTCGCATAAGTATTGCAATAAGAAATCTCTTCGAGCGCAGCGAGACGCAGCGGAATGAGCGAGCGAAGTGAGCGACTCCGCTAGTCTCTCCTCGTTAAAAAGATGCAGTTCATGCTTGGTTGTGTGCTTGGGTGCTTGGTTGGGGATGTATAGGATATCGCCCGCTTTCCGAGTGCTGGGATCTAACAATGTCGAGGGCGCGCAGACCCGAGCCATTGTTGGATTCCAGCATGCGGAAAGCGGGCGATATCCTTCTTCTCACCCGTTTTGAAGCTATCAGTCCGACGTACATTGTTGAGCGCAAGTGAGCGCGAGTGGAATACATTGTTGCGTTTAGCCAGAAAAAATTTGTGTAGAATATTCGTTAAGACGCAATGCTACACGCAACGAAAAGAAGAAACGTTTAGTTTTGAAAGCGGTTGCAATGCTGTAATTAACACGAATTTCAACGATTTTTTTGACGTTTGAGGTGGCGTTGTTTTGAAAAATTGTTCCATGTCATTAATTATATTCGTTCCTGTGTTCCTTTTTGTCATTTAATGTAACCAAGGTTTGGAAAGCAGCAGTTGCAATGTTGTGAATTACTGAACGTTTTTATTTTTGTATCTGTTATGTTTTTTTTTTTTTATTTGTTTCAGTAAATTTATTACATTTGTTTGTTTTCTTCCACTTTTCATTTAACGCAAACGGGGGCTGGGATCCACGTGGAGTGCTGGGATCCAGGATCCCAGCCCTCCGCCGCCGCGGATCCCAGCACTCCTCGTCCTCGTTCACTGTTGCGATCCCGTCGTGCTGTATTGTTATAAGAGGACTGAGAGCTTTAAAACGGGTGAGAAGATCATCTTCTCCTCTGAAATTTAGAAGGCTACAAATATGAGAAGTTTGTCAAAAGAAAGCAAATTAACCCGTTCGTTGTAGGCGTAATTTCAAAGTCCAAGCTGTGTCCTAAATGACCGAAATTAACGAAAAATGACCATTTGCAACAATCAGCAACAATCACCCAACAATGCCTGAACAATACATGACGTCAGGATTGTTGCCCAATTTTTTTTCTGCAACGGATATCAACAATAGTCTGGCGTCAACAGACCAACGAGGAGCGAGTCACTAAATTGTCTCACCGAGTGCTGATATATCCCAGCCGAAACCAAACCGAAAACCATTGTTGCAATCCTAAACTGTTCCATTGTTACAAGAGTGCGGAAAAGAAGAAAGCGGTTGAGAAGTATAGGATCTTACCCGTTTCCCGAGTGCTGAGCTCTAACAATAACGAGGGCGCGCAGCGCCCGAGGTATTGTTGGGCTCAGCATGAGGGAACGGTTAACATCTTATTTCTCAACCCCTTTCGCCTTCTCCGCACGACCCGTCATTGTTACCACGCGTTGACTTATTGTTGCAGTTGAACTAGTGCTAACAATAGTTAAGCGGCGTACAAACGTTGTAGTGAAGATATGATGGTGGCAGCATCTGATGTTTTGCACGGTAACCAAACCACTGACAAAACAAGATAAATGCAGCGAATTTGACGATGTACAATTAAAGCAAACATTCATGGTGCCACATTGCATTTCCTATAACTGTGTTATGTTGTGATGAATTTTAATTCTTGCATTACGAAAGTTTCGTAGTCTTTTTTTTTTTGTTAGGTTGCAGCGCATTTCTGAATTTGAATAATTCTTGAATACGAAAGCTTTGTTCTCTGCTTTTATTTTGGTTGTTGGATGTATTTGATCTGTGCTTAATCATCATTGATAAAATTACGAAAGGAGATTCGTGTTGTTGGCGTTTATGCCGTATTTGTGACAGATGTAAAACAAAAATGGAAAGCAGTGCTGAGATATCCCAGCACCCAAACCGAAAACCATTGTTGCGATCCTACACTGTTCCATTGTTACGAGAGTGCGGAGAAGAAGAAAGCGGTTGAGAAATATTTCTATGTTTGTATTTGTAAAACGTCGACATTCGATCAGTATGCCATTGCCTGGTGGTCTACTCAGCAGTCTAGCATATATTGTGGTCAATTATGCACGCATTCACGTATAACTTCCGGGTTTCATTTCGTGCTGCGTGTAGGCCTGACTTGCTTTAAAATAAGTGAAACAAGAAAACCCTTGTAAAGTGTAGTAATAGCACAAATTACAAATGATGTGTAGTTCTTGGTGATTACATTTATTCAGTAACGTTTCTGAGGAAAGGTTTGTGCTGATAGAGGGAGCGAAGCGAAGAAATCAGCGTTTCTCCTCAGAAACAGCACATTTTCCTAAATACAGTTAGTAGGTAGTAGGCTAAATATTTGTTCATTAGTTAAAATGAATCTGGTGAATCTTATTAAATATGGCGTATGAATATAAACAAAGAGAAAAGAAAGAGTAGACGCAGTTAACGTTTGTTTATGAACTGGAACCGTATGAAAAATGCGCACTACACTGATCATTTGCTTGATCATTTGACTTTTTTTTTTGGTGCGGAACTTCCGTCTGCGCATAAGTGTTGCAACAAGAAATATTTTCGAACGAAGCGAAACGCGGCCGAATGAGCGACCGTTAGCGAGCGACTCGGCTAGTATAGTTTATCGGCTTAGGATGCATATTAATGATCGGGTTAGGAGGCATATTAATGTTGTCGTTGAATTTTGGCAGAACTGATGTTAATGTTGTTAAATCTTGACGGGTGACACATTAGCTTGTGTTTTAATAAAAATTTGTACGGAGCACGACGTAAAGAAAAAAAAATTTCAAGTGATGTGTGGTTCTTAGTGGTTATATTGATTCAAGTCACGATTCTGAGGAAATATTTGCGCTGATTGAGTGAGCGAAGCGAACGAAATCAGCGTTCGTCATTGGAAACAGCACTTTTTAAAAATGCATTTAGTAAATAACAGGCTATAGGCTAAATATTTATTCATAGTGAAAATTATCGGCTTCCTACGTTGGATAAAAGGTCATTGGCCCCAGCACAAAACTTTTAACAGGTATACAATAGATACAGAATGCTAACATTACAACTCTGGAAGGACATTATTTGACCATTTTTAGTTTTGTTTAAACTAAAAACTGTGGCGTGTTCTGTTGATGTGTGGTTCATGATGGTCGGCTGTGGTGGAGGTCACGTTTCTGAGGTTACGCTGATTGAGTGAGCGAGCGAGTGTTTTTCTTAAACACTTTTAGTAAGTTGTAGGATAAATCTAAGTCATTCAGTAGTGGAAATGACCGATTTTCTACGTTGTATAAAAGAAAACACGTGAAACACTACTGCAACATTGAACTGATTTGACCATTTTTAGTTTTGTTTATCATTTGTATTATGAACTGTGCACTAAGAAAAACGCGCACATTATTCGGATCACTTCCTTAAACATGTGTTTGATACTTTTTGCTGAGAGTGTCTGTCAGCACCATACGTGCTAAAACAAGAAATCTCCTCGAGCGCAGCAAGACGCAGCGGAAAGAGTGAGCGAAGAAAAGAAAAAAAATTCTTGAAATAAGTAAAACAATAAAACCCATGTAAAGCGTAGTGCTGCCAAAAATTTCAAGTGATGTGTGGTTCTTAGTGGTTATATTGATTCCAGTCACGATTCTGAGGTAATGTTTACGCTGATTGAGTGAGCGAAGCGAACGAAATCAGCGTTCGTCATCGGAAACAGCACTTTTTCCTAAATACATTTAGTAAGTAATATTGCGAAATATTTATTCATAATGAAAATAACCGACTTTCTACGTTGGATAAAAGGTCATTGGTCCCAGCCCAACAGTTCAACAGGTATAGTTACTGAATGATAACATTACAACTCTGGAATGACATTATTTGACCATTTTTAGTTTTGTTTACGACTTGTATCATAACCTGATGCACTAAGAAAAACGCGCAAATTATTCGGATCACTTCCTTGAACATTTGTTACATAATTTTTGCTAGGAGTGTTTGTCAGCACCATACAAGTTTCAACAAGAATCTTCTCGAGCGCAGCGAGGCGCGGTGGAATGTGCGAGCGAAGCGAGGGGTCATCAGAAAGTGAAGTGTTAAGGAACCAATGGAAAAGTTTTTACTAAGCAGGACGTAAAGAAAAAAATTCTTAAAATAAAATAAGTGAAACAGGAAAACCCACGTAAAGTAGTAGTAACACAAATTACAAGTGATGTGAGGTTGTTGGTGTAACATTGACTCAGGCACGCTACTGAGGAAATGTATGCGCTGATTGAGTGAGCGAAGCGAACGAAAATCAGCGTTTTGTCATCAAAAACACCACTTTTTCTTAAACATTTTTAGTAAGTTGTAGGATAAATATTTATTTATTAGTGGAAATGACCGAGTTTCTACGTTGTATAAAAGAATACACGTGAAACACTACTGCTACATTGAACTGATTTGACCATTTTTAGTTTTGTTTATCATTGTATTATGAACTGTGCACTAAGAAAAACGTGCACATTATTCGGATCACTTCCTTGAACATTTGTTTGATAACTTTTGCTAGAAGTGTTTGTCAGCACCGTATGAGTTGGAACAAGAATTCTCCTCGAGCGCAGCGAGACGCGGCGGAAGAGCGAGAGAAGTGAGCGACTCCGCTAGTCTCTCCTTATTAAAAAGAAAAACGTGCACATTATTCGGATCACTTCCTTGAACATTTGTTTGATAATTTTTCTTGAGAGTGTCTGTCAGCACCATATAAGTTCAACAAGAAATCTCTTCGAGCGGAGCGAGACGCGGCGGAGTGAGCGAGCGAAGCGAGCGACTCAGCTAGAAAATCATTAAAAACTTACGGTCGCTTTATCAGTTTATATGTACGTCTTCTCCTCCGGAAGTAGGAAGGCTAGAAATGTGAGAAAGGACTCGAAAGACAGGAAATTACTCCGGATTGGTTTAGGCGTATTTCTGTAGTTCTAGGTAAAAGTTTTCTCCTCGAAAAAAGCGAAAAAACCCCTTTGGACCATTGTTGAAACGAATTTTACGAAGTTGATTGTTAGCTTCGGAATATAAAATGTTCCGGCTGAGAGGGCGGTCCATAATTGTTGCGCCATGTAAGCGTCGCGTGGGCCAGTAGTGTTGTCACCGGGAGAACGGCTGGCAGTCCGAATAGTTGTCATTCAAGAAAGAGGCACGTGCAGCACACTGTTCGAGTTGCATTTTGGATATTTCAAATTCAAAATGCCAATTTGGCCGTAAATTTAAAAGAAATTACGGAAAGGTACGAAAAGATTAAGTGCTAAATTAGGCCTACTTAACAAATTATATTGGTAACGGAACAGGGTGTCAGAAATATTTCTATGTTAGTATTTGTAAAACGTCGACATTCGATCAGAATGCCATTACCTGGTGCTCTACTCAGCAGTCTAGCATAATTGTGGTAAACACACATAACTTCCGGGTATGATTTCGTGCTGCGTGTAGGCCTGATTTGCTTTAAAATAAGTGAAACAAGAAAACCCTTGCAAAGTGTAGTAATAGCACAAATTACAAATGATGTGTGGTTCTTGGTGGTTATATTTATTCAGTAACGTTTTAGAGGAAATGTTTGCGCTGATTGATTGAGCGAAGCGAACGAAATCAGCTTTTGTCGAAATAGCACTTTTTCCTAAATACAGTTAGTATGTAGTAGGCTAAATATTTGTTCATTAGTTAAAATGAATCTGGTGAATCTTATTAAATATGGCGTATGAGTATAAACAAAGAGAAAAGAAAGATTAGATAGAGTTAACGTTTGTTTATGAACTGAAACCATATGAAAAACGCGTACTACACTGATCATTTGCTTGATCATTTGACTATTTGTTTTTGGTGCGGAACTTCCGTCTGCGCATAAGTGTTGCAACAAGTAATATCTTCGAGCGAAGTGAGACGCGGTCGAATGAGCGAGCGTCAGCGAGCGACTCGGCTAGTATAGTTTATCGGGTTAGGATGCATATTAATGACGGCGTTAGGATGCATATTAATGTGTCGTTGAACTTTAGCAGAACTGATGTTAATGTTGTTAAATCTTGACGGGTGACACATTAGCGTGTGTTTTAATAAAAAATTATCTTATAACAGCTGAGAGTGCAATGTCATTGCTTGATTCGCTTCGTATGTCCAATCATCTGTGATGTCGTCTGGCTGCAAGATATCGTACAGGTAAGCAGGATGCAAGTTGGCTATCGCTGCAAAAAAAATCGTTGATTCAGCGACAGAGGAAGTGCTGTAAAACTGGTTGGATGTGCAGTTTCCGTTTTAATGCAATTAATATCGTTCCATCAGCTCGTCACCTATTTTTTTAACAGCAAATTAAGTATTTTTTGAATGTAAAGCCTAACGAAGTGAAACGGTATCTTGCAGTGAAGCTATTCCCAGACAGATGAAAAGTGTGTGTCTTTCGCATTTTGAAATTATAGGCCTTCAGAATTACCCCAGTCTCCCGTGTTAAAGCTGAAATTTGGATGCCTAATTTCTCCGCCGTCTTTCAACATTTTCCACTGAAATTTGGTATGTGAGCTTTGTGTGAGTTGGTCAACACGTGTACCAACTTTTATTAATTTCCGATTTGTGACATTGGAGATCTGAACGTAAGCTGGAATCGTGATTTTTGTCTTATACGATGAGGATGGGGAACTTTGGACACGTTTATACAATGGTCTCTACAGACTAAACCATTTGTCGTAGAAAGCAGGTTCTTAGCTCATTTGAAAGATCTACTTCCGGAGATGTGCCCTTTATAGAAATAGAAATTTCGATTGGTCGTCCTCTTACGGAGTTACGGGGCCCTGAACGATCCGTTTCATTCTTACACATTGTTTTAAACATTGTTTTTATGCAACAATGCCAATCAGCAAACGCCAGATGGAAAGCGTCAGCAAATGCTAACAATGCTGGTGAGCCAACAATTTACCCGCACGTGAAGAGGAAGCATTATCCTAATTACAAATCGATTTATATAATTCCACGTCATTCTCCCGTGTTAAAGCTAAACTGTCCGTTGCCCATTTGTCTTGCAGTCCTATATTACAAATACGCACAAAGCCGATGATAGATAGCGGCGGACAAACCAACTTCCAAACGAAAGGTTTGCTCTGAATGAGAAAGCGAAGCGAGTGAAATTCAGTTAATTTGCAACAAGCAGACAACCAGCTTGGTATGTCAAAGTATCACGAATTAGAAAACAAAAACGAGCTCGTTTGATGTTTAAGGTAAGGTTTAACTGATCCGAAGTCAAAACAGCAAAGTAACACAAATAAAATTTCCTGTAAGGTTTCACATACCACAGTGTTCCTGTACTATTTAGTCCACGTGAAACCTTACTGCTGTGTTCAACCATTAAACACGTAATAAAAATCAAAGCCATATTCCAACTTTCAAAATTGTTGTATGAATAATATAGTGTATAATATAAGCTACACACTCACCTACTTTCGGGGCTAAGTTTTTCATCATTATTCTAGTTTGGTCGTCTCCTTTCCGTTCATCCTATTGATAAATACACCAGTTTTTAAAAATTCATATTCAAGACTTCAGTACTGGTATTTCATTTTTATTTTCAACGATATTTCCAGGATTTCAAGGAGTCGCACGAATCCTGAATTAGTTAATCTGTAGATAATAATGATTTAGCCACGATAGTGACTGGGAGGACAGAAGGGCAGGTGCCACTTACACTGGTCCCGTGGTTAAATTAAGTCAGCGGTATTTTTTACGCTTAAGGAAATTGTGTAGATTGCATGCCCTGAGTAATGTCTTAAAGTGTTGAGGGCAACGAGCAGAGACCACATTCTCGGGAAGGGAGTTCCATACCAGTGTGACCCTGTACGAGAAAAAGCTTCTTCGACATTCAGTGCGAGCCGGCTGGACCACCAACTTAAATGAATGCCCGCGTGTGGCCTTGTACGAATGAAGTTCGAAAAAGGGTAAATCGACGGAAAGGAAGCCATGAACAATCCTATAGGTGAGAAGCAGGTCCGCACGAAGACGGCGCAGTTCCAGCGACTCCAGGCCCGCACGTTCCAGACGAATGTCATAAGGAAGATTTTTGAAACCGGGTAACCCCTTGGTGAACCTGCGCTGTACACGTTCAACTTTATCAATGTCTCCCAAGAGAGTGGGCGACCATACCTGGCTTGCATACTCAAGAGTAGGTCGCACGAAGACCCGGAAGGCCCAGACCTTAATTGGGATGCTACCAGATATGAAGCATCGATTTACAATTGCCAGCTTGCGAAAAGCATTTTTCGTGATGACATCACAGTGATGGGATGCCTTTAAATCAGAGTTAAGGTAAATACCAAGGTCTTTTATGGTACGGACAGGGGGTAGCTGTGTGTCTCCCAAACAGTATTGAAAATCATATCGGTCTGGTCCAATATGAAACGTCTGGCACTTGTGTAGAGCGAGCGGCAATTGCCACTCGATGCTCCAGTCCAGAACATACTTAATGTCTGCAGACAGGGACATACAGTCAGACAAACCTTTCGGAAGATGCCTGCCCAACTTCAAGTCGTCGGCAAACTTGAAGAGGTTGGATGAGTCATGGGAACAGTCGAGGTCATTTAAATAAATAAGGAACAGGAGCGGACCCAAGACTGATCCCTGCGGTACACCACTCAAGATCGCACTGCAGGAAGAGGTTGAACCATTAATAAGGACCCGTTGGGTTCTACCCTGTAAAAAAGATGATACCCAGGCCAGCAGTTTACCCGTAAAACCCAAATACTCGAGTTTAGCAAGCAGCTTCGAGTGTACTACTGACTCAAAGGCCTTTTGAAAATCGAAATAGATGACATCAGTCTGGACGCCGAGATCAAGAGCGCTAGTCCACAGGTCAAGGCAGGTCAATAGCTGGCAAGTTGAAGAACGGCCCGGAAGGAAACCGTATTGGTCGCTACGAAGAATATCATTTTCCAGAAGGTACGTCTGCATAAAGGTTTTAACAATAGACTCCATAACCTTGCAAGGCACTACGGTAAGGGCGATTGGTCGATAGTTACCAGGGTCTGAAGGATCACCCTTCTTGAACACTGGAACAACGTTTGCTGTGCGCCAGGATTTGGGCAAAATGCCAGAACGAAAAGAAAGATTAAAAATACGGCTTAGCGGGGTAGCAATTTCGTAAGCAATTTGTTTATAGTAGTAAGCCGAAAAACCATCGGGCCCCACCATCGGGCCCCAGATCTGTACTAGCACACTAAAACTATGGTTTTTACTACTTTTCAACGAGATCCTTCAACCAAGTACAATGAACCAATCAGACATATCATGTTCTAACGTAAAAACTGTAAAAACATGTGAATACAGCAGTAAGGTTTCACGTGAACTAACAGTACAGGAACATTGTGGTATGTGAAACCTTACAGGGAAGTTTATTTGTGTTACTTTGCTGTTTTGACTTCGGATTAGTTAAACCTTACCTTAAACACCAAACGAGCTCGTTTTTGTTTTCTAATGTTATATAGGTTGAATGTTGGATTTACCCTGCATTATAGTATCGATGCGAATTTTATTCATGATTTCATTTTCAGGTTGTTTTCATTATAAACTGACTGAAGCACTGACTTGAAAACAAAAAGTAGGGAAATTGATGTACCAACGAGTGGATTAAAAGCTGGATTTATTATTACACGTGCCCTCACCACTATGTATTTTGTTTTAGTTTATGAATATAGTGGCGATTGATATTTTTTTGAGCAACAGCAAATATGACACTTGGAATGCTCTTCATACCAATTGAAGCATGATGGCGGAGCCTAATCAAATGTTTCTTAGCCTCCTCGGACCCGAAGGATTTGAACCAGCATTTACTTTGTTTGGAGGCGAGAACGCGGACCACTGGGCAGTGCTTGCTCGCTGTACTTGGGGTCCCATATCGGATCTAGGAACCTGTGCCTGGGACCCTACTTTTTTCCCCATGTCGTAGACGTCTCTTATAAGGGATACGTAAGCTATACTGCACTGGAGGAGCAGTCACACTATTTGAGGAACCCTGATCTAACTGGTTCGGTGGCAAATTCCATTTCTGTGATAGATTACGCTGACTGGCTAACCCTCATTTCTAGTTCAGGTATGGTGAGACACCCTGATTTAACTGGCTGGGTGGCAAACCCCATTTCTGTGATAGGTTAAGCTGACTGGCTAACCCTCATTTCTAGTTCAGGTATGGTGAAAAACCCTGATTTAACTGGCTGGGTTGCAAACTCCGTTTCTGTGATAGGTTAGGCTGACTGGCTAACCCCCATTTCTAGTTCAGGTATGTTGAAGAACCCTGATTTAACTGGCTGGGTGGCAAAATCCATTTCTGTGATAGGTTATGCTGACTGGCTAACCTACATTTCTAGTTCAGGTATGGTGAAGAACCCTGGTTTAAGTGGCTGGATGGCAAACTCCACTTCTGTGATAGATTAGGCTGACTGGCTAACTCTCATTTCTAGTTCAGGTATGGTGAGCAACCCTGATCTAACTGTCTGGGTGAGAAACTCCATTTCTGTGATAGATTAGGCTGACTGCTTAACCCTCATTTCTAGTTCAGGTATGGTGAGGAACCCTGATTTAACTGCCTGGGTGGCAAACTCCATTTGTGTGATAGATTAAGCTGACTGGCTAACCATCATTTCTAGATCAGGTATGGTGAAGAACCTTGATTTAACTGGCTGGGTGGCAAACTCTATTTTTGTGATAGAGTAGGCTGACTGGCTAACCCTCATTTCCAGTTCAGGTATGGTGAGAAACCCTGATTTAACTGGCTGGGTGGCAAACTCCATTTCTGTGATAGG
>JAHWFP010098142.1:0-14130 GCA_023313725.1 Lithobius niger | reverse complement strand
TCGATTTTATTGATGTCTGAAACTGTTTATAACTTGCAACAACTCACATGTACGACGCAGGTTTGTTAGTGCTAATGTCGCTGTTTTCACTTATTATTTTTTTCAAAGTCTGTCTTAAATCTTCGTAAAAGATGCTTAGCATTTGATCTTAATAATTTTCAGATTCCAAATATAGTTACCTTTTTTAATTCGGTTAGGTAGTTTTAAAACTATGAGGCAAAACGTGTCCACTGCATCGGCCCAATGCTTTATTGCCATGTTGGAATTTTACTTGCGTAAGTAAAAACGATCGGCTCTCTCATGTAAACCGGAAGTAGGCTGTCCAAAACTCTCCACCAACCAGTGAATTGGATACTTGGAAATTTAGGCTCTGACTAAATCCTAAGGTGCCTAGCATTCCTCGGGGTCCGCACAGAAGGCAAGTTGGAGCTGTTTCCGAAGTATAAAAACGCAATCTTGAGAAAATATTGTTAGCATATCTCGACCTCGCAATCACCCATCGTCACGTTCTCCGGGAGAACATTGCGCCAAACGGGGCATAGGTTGTGGACACGTAAGTCAACTTAGTTGTACTTGAATTTCATTCAGGCCATTTATTTGAAAACTTAATTGTAACTTAACCTTAATGATCGTGATCGGGGTAGGTTTTTGCAGGTGAAATAATTTTTGGGGATGATTTTATAAAAACTTTAATTTCATTCCCGTTTCAAGTTACAACTTTCAAAACGTAATTTTTTTTCCAATGTAAAACCAACGACTATCATCTTAACCAGACAGCTAAAGGGTGCATGTGAATCGTCGGTAGTGACCTCATGTGAGTTGAATTTTTATTCAATATTACTTGCATTTTTGCGAAAATGTACTTCTAGTTTGAAGTTGGTAAAATTTCGTGATCGTTGTTGGTACTTGAGTGTTAAGCACGATTTGCTTAACGATTTTTTTTGTTGTTGCTGAAATCTGATACAAGATTTGTGTAACCCAAAATGAAACTGCAAACTAATTTTGTAAATATTTTATTAAGCAATGTTCAATAAATGTAAATAGAGCTTCAGTTTGTATCCAAACATTATTTACTTAGTTACTTAAATTTAGAAAATTTTAGTTTAAAGTTAACTGCTAGTAAATGCACGTTTTTTTCCTTGGTGGCAGCAAAGAAATACCGCTTGCCAAGTTAGGTTAGTTTTGTGAAAGCATTAGTGTGTAACGTCGCTCCCTCCTTGAAGAGTGGCCTGCTATGCTTGTTGTCCTGAAATCCAGCAAAATTGGAAAGAAAGACCAGTAGCTTAACTTTACAATACTGTATCCGCACCAGTACGATTAGTGACGTTTGCCGGCACACTGTTTTGGGTCGACCCCGCTACCAGCTTAGTACTTTGGCTTGGGTAATGCATAAAGCATTACTATTAAATTTAACAAGCTTTAATGGTAAACTGCAGTGTTACACACCAAAACTAGGCTGGGGGGGGGGGGGGGAATTCGGATTTTTATGCACAGTTTGACTTCGGATTGCTTTGAGAACAGATCTTTATAACTTTCTTTTTGGTTTTAATAGTAGGACAAGCTAGTATTAACTTTCGGGGTACTAGCTTGGAGTTTGGAGAAGTTTGGAGACGAACTAAAGCAAACTTATATACACAAAACTTTGTGTCCGTTAGAATGCCGATGTCGAATTATTTCGGACTAATGGTAGCGTTCCTGGGGGCAAAAGAATATATAAAAGGTTGAAAAATGGTAAATAATCTAGCTTAGTTGAATGCTATAACGCATTAAGTTAAGTTGGATGTTTAACGTTAAAGTTAAAAGACAAAAAACGATCGTTGTGGAAATTTTTCATGAGGCTTGCGGCCGACAAACACAATAAAAAATATCATACTTGAAATGGTTGTCTGTATTCACCTGTATGTGAGGTTAAGTACCAAAGGCAGCCCCTCCTAATTCACAGCTAAGCTAGGGTCTGTGGGCTTTTTGCCTTTAAATAAAAATGATAAAATTGAAATACAAAGATACAAGTCTTCAAATAATGGCGGCCATGATGAAGGAGCGCTACAGTTGGTTTTGATTGTTTTTTAATTGTTGATTGTGGATCTTCTAGATGGAATTTTTAGATTCGGGCTTCCTCAAGAGGTAGATATTGTTGCAGGCTATGAAATGGTGAAGAGGTTGACCGATTCTGTCCATTATTGAGAAAATGGCGAAAGTTCTAAGACCGAGGTCTTGTTGCGTTTTGGGTGCGCTCAAGAAAAAAAATTTCTTCGTTTGGCAAAACGAAGGTTTTTCGGCGGTCTATGTTTACAGTACGAAAGTCCTGCATAACACGGCCAGCACACTGTTTATTTTTGTAAAACCAGTGTTTTATTTCTTGTTATTTGTATTACTCAAAAGTAATAAGAGAGTCAACAGGACCCTCTTACAAAATTCTCCTTTGTGGGGGCGTGTCAAGGCGCCCTGCCATAAATTCGATTGGTTAGGATACCCGGCACCAACGATCAGAAACTTAGGGAATCTACTTTTTTTTCTCCTGCACTCAACAGCGCAGGCCTATCTACAAAAGTACCAAAGTTCCCGCCAGTGTATCTCCACCGAAAATGGACATAAACAACTTCTATCTCTTTGCCATAATAGCCCTGAACTCTTTCTACAATCCTACACAAGCAGAATATTAAAATTCATCTTCGTTAATTTTCTACAACCCGAAGAAAAACATCTCAAAATCGCCGCAACCGCACGCAGCGCATAAGTCACCATTTTTGAATTTTCATGTATTTATGTGCTAATTGTTTGAATCTTTTCCGTAATAAAACCACAGTTAGTGTGTTTAGGGGGAACAAACCAAGCATCCAAATTGCTATGCTTGTGTTTATTATAAATGTACATTTTTGCCTTCTGGTTGTTGTCTTTGAAAATTTTATTCCATGTTGTTGAGGCATTCGGCCAATGTTTTAGCAGTATGAAACTAACGGTTCTAACCACCAAAAAAAGGCTTCGTGTTTAATTTTTGCTCCTTAAATAAATACTTTATAGTATTACTTAGCTGATTATTTAACCTTTTTGTAACTGACAGTTAACTTAGAAATGCTACTTTGCTTGTGCCCTTTTTTTTTCCTCCCCCTACTCCGAATTTTTATTTAATGTTTTTTTTTTCCTAAATAAGCTTGTCAAAGCTTCATCCCAGAGCAGATCCGGCCATGACGTATTCCAATAAACTTCTACAAATCTGTTCCTGCTATTAATCTGTTCCTAGTTTGAAAACGAGTGTTTTCGGTCATGGTTCTTCAACCACTTCCGTTTTAAAAATACCGTAGCGTATACAGAGATGCCCTTCAAACCAGTCAACCCTCCTCCCAAAGGTATGTAGTTGTCATCCTCCTACAGGTCCGAACTTTCCCTCTACCTCGCGACCTAATCTGTCTATCATGTTGCCTAGCAACAGACCCAACCTCCGGCCGCCCATCTGGCACTCTGTCGTCATCCAGTATAACAATAGAAGTCACATTCCTACCGATCCACGCACAGTCTAACTAGGAGCGTTTTGTAGCTATAAAACATACTGACAACCAGCATACAGTAGCCTAGCTCAACTGACTTCAGCCCAACGTCACTACGCCAGTCAAAGGATCGGGATGTCTCCTCCAATGTTGCCATGCCGGGCACAGGTAGAAGTGTCAGAACATAAACTAGTTTAATTTTAAATATAGATCTTTAGGACACTGTTCTAAATTTTGCTTATTTAACTTTTAATTGACTTAAGTTGAAGGGCGTTACGATTAATTTAGCCCATCGGCAATTTTGACCAGGAGTTAATCATAATTTAATGGTCAGGTCCCTTCCTAAAAACATGCTTTCTCCCAAATTTAATGTTAACCAAAGTGTTAAATTGTTAGTAGATCTAAACTTTAATAATGAAGCCTAGTCTTTCAGTGGTAGAACCCTAGTTACTTGTAAAGGGCTGGCAGCCTTTTGGAGAGGATACCTGGACTCCAAGGATGCAAAAACCTCGGGGAACACCATCGTTTTTGCAATGAACACTTTTTTTCTTAAAGTCCACACTTCAGGGCCCCCCCCCCCAATCACCAAAAGACCTCGGTCTTCTTGAAGGCATATCTCCGGAAATACAGGATACAAATGACCACAGTTTTCACCATTTAAGCTTCAATTGTGCGTAAACAGAACTCAAAAATTTCATCTGGTTCCTTCTCTACAGCTGTTAGAAAAACCTTCCAAACTGGGACATAGCGCCTTCCAAACTTCCGATCGCCGTATTTTCGAAACTCTGTACATATGTATTTACTTTTTATTATTCTTTTCAGGCAAAAAGCCTAAAAACACTAGCTTAGTTGTGTTAATAGGAGGGGCTGCCAATTGGTACTTAACAAACCTCACATACATGTAGGATACAGACCTTTTAGTGTGATATTTTTTATTTTGTTTGTCGGCTGCAAATGCCTTGAAAAATGTCCATCTACATCAAACTTTGTTTATCTGCAAATAATTCAAACTTAACATATGCGTTGCAGCATTCTTTCTAAGTTAGATTATTTAATCTTTTATGTATATTAGTAGCCCCAATGAACACTACCAATACCTAGCGATTTTTATTATACCACCATTTTACCGGGCACACATTTTCGTTGTAAGTATTGTATTTAAATCTCCTTCCAAACTCCGACTTGGACCACATCCGAATTCAAACCATTTAGTCTTCCTTCAGTTAACTAATAGTAAAGATCTGAGCATCCTTCTATTAATTCCAAGCCAAATAGTTTAAAAGTAAAGGACTTTTCACTTTATTGATCAAGTAAAACTTGAAATGCACCTTCTTTACACGGGCCTCGTTCCTTCAAAGCTGGCAAAGCTGGCAAAGCTGGCAAGATCTTCGAGTCAGTGTTGTCTGAACACGTCCTTAATTTCGTCAATAATCAGGATTTACTTGATCACAACCAACATGGCTTTAGGACTGGTTATTCAACTACATCCAATTTACTTGCGTTTTACTCTGGTGTGTTCGAAGCTTTGGATGAGGGAATCCCGGTTGATGCTATATTCATGGACTGTGTTAAAGCATTCGACCGAGTTCCACATGCCCTCCTTATCCACAAGCTATCTATGTTCGGTATTACTGGTCCTATTCTCCAATGGATTGACGGCTGGTTAAGGGATCGGACCCAGGCGGTGGTCATTGAAGGGAACCGATCAGCTGAAGTATGTGTAAGCAGCGGAACTATCCAAGGTTCAGTGTTAGGTCCATTATTGTTCTTGCTTTACTTTAACGATTTCGGGAATGATGTCATAAGCCTGGTGAAAAAATTTGCTGATGACACGAAGATGCAAGCAGTCGCGAATGACCTCCATACCAGACAGCAAATTCAGGGGGACCTCGACAAGATGTACAATTGGTGTACCACGTGGAAAATGGAAATGCACCCAGAAAAATCGGGAGTCATGCACCTAGGTTTTTACAATACAGGCATGCCTTACATGTGGGGTACTGAATCCTTGCCTAAACTTTTACATGTGATGGACCTCGGGGTTCTTGTGGATGACAAGCTGCAGTTCACTGCACATGTCGCAAGAACTGTTGGTAAAGCTAATGCTGTCTCAGCGATCATTGCAAAAACAATTTCGTCTAGGCAGAAGGGAGTCTTTCTCAAACTTTATCTGGCTTTGGTTCGTCCCATCCTAGAATATGCAATCGAACTTTGGAGGCCATATCATATTAAGCATCTTCGAGCACTGGAACGGATTCAACGCCGTGTCACTAAGAAGATTGTTGGTTGTTGGAATCTGTCGTATGAACAACGGCTGCGTAAACTCAAGATTCCATCTTTGTGTTGGAGGTACTCGAGAGGTGGTGCTATTACTCTCTTCAAGATTCTTTGTATGGGTTTTGGAGGAGAGTACCTCAAGTCAAGATTTAGGCTGTCTACTGTTACAGCTACTAGGGGCCACTCCAAGAAACTGGAACACGCTTATCATGCTCACGAGTGGGCACGACAAACTTTTTTTGCGAGAGTGGTTTCCATCTGGAACAGTTTACCAGAATTTGTGGTCATGTCATCGAGTGTGAACAATTTTAAGAACAACTTTGACACTCATTTTAAGAGCTGTGAGGAGTTTACACTTTTCTTCTATAACTAGGGGCTGTGCCGTTTTCTGCGGAGGCTTCTCTCTTTTTTGTTTTGTTTTGCTTCTTGGGTGTGGTGTGTGGTTATGTAATGCCCATTGGGGCGAGTTAACCAGATTAAAGTTAAGTTAAGTTAAGACCCTTTACAAAACCGCCAGTTCCTCCCACTTTTCATTGTTCTCTCGGCCCTCAGCCAGTAAGGAGGATGCTTGGTCTGGCTGGATCCCCCACGCTAGCATAAAAACCCCAAGCAGCTCTCAGTCTTAGCACAGCTCACAGATATCAAGCTAGAGGTGGTCACTCCGTCGTGAGTGAAGATGTCACGGTCCGAATGTTGCCATGCCGGGCAGTTGGTAGTGGTTCGTATTTTACTAGTTTAGCTTTGAAAATTTTAACTTTAGGACCCTCATTCTAAATTTATAGTTATAAACTTGAATTAACTTCTAGCTTGAAGAAACTTGCGGTTTGCAAGCCATCGGCATTTCTGGCCCCCTGTCTTCCATAAATTAAGGGTGGTTCCCTTCCTAACAGCCAAACCTTTTCTTGCTTATATTAAACTTTAATTTAGTCAAAAGTTCACTAAGATAACTTGTTTTGTGGAGGCAGAGACTTCTGGGGTGGATACCAGATTCTAGTTCTTCTTTTTGATGAGAGGTTTGATTTAGTGAAGATCACTAAAAACGTAACTTCAGGCCTGACTTGTAACTTAGCGGATGCAGTTATGATTTAGAAGAGTTTTCTGGATAGAAACTTCCTACTTGAAAATTGTGAATGTGAACGAAAGCCAAGTTCTTTTTATTGTTGCTGAATTTCAAAACTTGTAAATTACAGCGGGTGCTTTAATATAAAGCCTTCTTGTCGAAAGCTAGTGAATTTAAATGTAAAGTGTTCTTTTATTATTGTTGTTAAAAATAAAACCAATAGTTTTAAACTTCAATGCGTTCGCTAATGAATTAATTGCTTTGTACTTAAAATAACATGTAGCCCATTTTTATTTTAACTCCCCTGTGCAGTTAATTGAATCCGCCGATGGTGGCAGCGCAGACCAGTTAGTTATTACTAGTTTAAATCTACAGTTAGGATATAGACGCTTCATTCCCCACGTCGTTACTGTAGCCAATGCTGTGCTAGTTATCGCCAAAGTCGAAAATAGACAGAGTAGTAACGAAAATAGCCCTTGTCAACCGGATGTCGGGGATGTAACTATTACCTCAGCTGTCGTAGCATCCGCCGTTACATACTGCTTGAGATTACAAACTCGATTACTTAAAGGAAACTACCTTTTTGTAATTGTGTGACAACCAAACTACTTTGATCTTGTCAAAATTTATGAACTTTTACTTGTATGAGTAGATAACAGTTCGTTACTTTGCCGCATTTTTATGTAAAAATCCTAAGTGTGCTTTTTATATTTTTTTATTCAAAGCTATTCGTTATAACTTCTCAGAGTTAAACCCAGTTAAAATGTAAATACCATTTTATATTTTGTGATCTCCTTGCTTATTCAAAACCAAGAGGTTTGAACTTCAGTCAGACTTTGTTGATTAATGGGTGCTAGATAGATAGATAGATAGATAGATAGATAGATAGATAGGAAATTTAACTTCTGTATTTAACAACCATTAACTTATCTTACATGGTGGCAGCTAAGATAACGATAAATTGCTTAGAAACCTAGACGCCCAGGCTTAGAAATCTTCATCTCGTACTCCGGGTCTGTAGATGCACCAAAAGTATTTACAACTCCGCAAGCACACAAGTTCGCTTATAAACCGGAACCGGAGCCAAAAGAAGTTTACATAGGTTTGTCATTGCTGATGGTGTCCTGCTTCTCCAAGTCATTTGGCTACAACATGGAACATACATGGACTTATGCCACAACATGGAACAAACATGGACTTATGTCAGCTATATGTATGCAATGATCTGAGGCACTTTGGAACTAACACAATTCGATGGGTATAGCTCAGAACATTGCACTAAGCACGCAGAAAGACGAAGGCTATCCATATGGTCTCAATCGGCCATGATTCACTTTAACGGTGATAACTTCTTCTCGAGAAAAGTTTCTAACCAACTCGTATAATACTGATTGGTCATCTGACGCAGACAATTTGATCATCAAAACTGCTCTTGATTTTTCAAATGCAGCCATTCAGTACGTGGTGGTAGTTGTTGAAGATATAGATCTTACGATTCTTTTGGTCGGACTTGCTAATCCTACACAAGACGTGACATTTAGAAAACCGGGCATGGAAAAGAACCATCAAATGCGTTTAACAGCAATTTCTTACAAGTGTGTTTTGCTAAGGTATGAGAGAGCCTGCTATTTCGTCGTGATGCAAGAGGTTGTGACGCTACAGCTACTCCGTACCCACAACGGAGAAAAAACGGATTAAAACTCCTTTATAAAAAGCAACACTTGTGTCGTCTTGAAGCCGTATTCAATGAGAAAATGCAGATGCGGAAGCAGTACTGTATGCCAAAGGCATTCCTGTTGGCTTTGTACGGTGCTACAGAAATTTGTAATTCATTGGATGAGAACCGTGATCCTTCCTACTGTAAAGAAGACAGTGCTCTTTACCAAACAGGAGAGGCAGCCCAACTCCTATGAAAATAAAACTGGAGACATTTTTTTCTTTGTAGCCGCTTAGGTCAATTCAAAGGGCCTTGAACTGTTTCTACCATATCTTCGTGAATTCGCAACCAAATTCAAATCTGTTTGGGCCAGATTACAGAACTATCTTTTCTCTAATTACCTGCAGAAAAACATTTCCTTATTTCAGTTCCTACTAGTTCTTAAACCGCCTAAACAAAACACCGGAAGTCATCCGTTTTTGCCAAACCGGACCAAAAATCAAGTTTCTTCTCGAAAATGGACTTAATCGTCTGCTGTCTTCATCCCATAACAGCTTGAACTCTCTTCTAACTTTCTGTGAAAGCAGAACTTTAAATATTCCACTCCTACGATTTTTAAAATACAAAAAACCAAAGCCTCCAGTAAACGCAAAATCGCCCTAACGAAGACGCTGTTTTTCGATTCATTTTTGTAAACATGTACATTCTTCTTTTTGCATAAGGCACTTAGCTTAGCGTTTGTAATTAGAAACAGGGGTCTGCTAATGCTCAGCCCATCTTACATGACTATGTTTCACGATTTACTGCATTTATTCTTTTATATCGTTTTACCATTAACACTGATGTTAAACGCTCTGTAAGCCTATCGTCACGCCCAATTATGAAACTAATGCATCAAATTTGGCTGTTAACTTCACGGATACTTTTTAGTATCTTTTTCGCATCTAAAGTGCACAGGACAGAGAAGGACACCAAAGTGTCACTAATGCCCAGCCTAAATTAACAAATAGGTTTAATGGCCTGGTGGCTAACGACATTTCACAGGTTAAAAAAGAGTTAAAAAGAAAAAAGAAAAGAAAGTTTAGAGTATGGTAATGTCAGAAGGACCGTCTTAAAAATTTGTGAAGGTCACAGTTGTTGAGTTTAGCTTTAAAAATAGCAGGTGAGGATGCCTCAAACAGGCAGAGTGTTCAATATTCAACACGCGATTAGCAAAGAAAAACCTTCTACAATCACGCCTTGCCCGAGCGACAAGCAGCTTTATTGAGTGACCACATGTTCGGTCACAAGATAAAAAATAACCAATCTGCTGGGAAATCAACGTGACCACACAGAATTTGAAAAGGTAAAGTCAAGTCAGCCACAAGATGGCGATATTCCATTGATTCTAGCTTAAGGACTGCCAAATGTTCAACGTAGAATTTATTTTTCATCCCAAACGGGTATTTGGTGAAATTTTGCTGAACAGATTCAATGTTGTCAATATCTTCCAATAAATGTGGAGACCAAACAGAACTTGCATATTCCAGGATTGGTCGCGCAAACACCTTAAAAGCCCAGGTTAATAATTTAACATCGCCTGATGTGAAAGTATGTCGAATCATAGTCAAACGCTGCCTTGCCTTCTTAATGATTTTTGTTCCAAACTTTGCTTGCTTTAATTATTTAATGCCCTTTTTATTTTTTGTATTAAAGTCCGTTTAATTTTGCCCATTGCGCCAAAATACGGTTTCCACTTCACCTCCATTTATACTACCGTATACTTTTTCGCCCCAGCATCTAGTGGCTCTCCTTCGAACTTGGTTCACCACGCTTGAGATCCTCTCTTAAAACCGTATAGACCCTCAGGAGCAAGCGTTTTTCCCAAACTAGCGCATGTTGCAGGTGGAGAAGAGTAATTCATTGCCAGCCGTTGCTGATCCGCCCTGTCCCTATTGTTCTCGGATCCACCTGGTCTCTATAAAAGAGCAGGGTGGGATTTGAATGGTAGCATAAACTCATGACAAAAGCCAAAGTCAGTACGCTCGTCTGGAGGTCAAGGATGTTCTACAGCGGTGCCATGCCAGGCTGATGTATTAAAAGGCAGTAACTCAGTTTAGGTTAACTTAAAAGTTTTAAATCTTTAGGCCACAATTCTAAGTTTGTATTAGTATAACGTTGGTTGGCTTTTGATTTTAATGGAGACAAGTTAATTCGCCCCATTTGATTTTTCAGCTTCCCATTAATGTAATTGGTCCCTTAGTAAAAACTGGCTTTTCAGATTACTTTATTTTTAACAATGTAGTAGCACTTGGATTTACCTGCTGAAGGTTTTTTTTTATTTTTAGGATATCAACATCTTAGGCTTGATACTTTGTGACCCCGTAAGCGCTAAATATGGTGTAGGTTTGGCAGCAACATGCAACCTGCCGTTTGATTGCTTATTCTTGTACTACACAAATATTTACGTGTAATCAAAATTATGTATTAGCCGAAAGTGTAGTACTGTGAATTCGGGAATTATTGTTTCGATTTATTATTGTTAAAACTAAGTGTTTCTACTTTAATTGTTGAAATCAGAGACTTTTTATTGTAACCTTAAACTTGATGTAAATAATCACTTAAGAGTGTTTTTAGAGCAAAAAATAAATGCTCTAAACTTTGTTGTTTGAAACCAGTTGACCGTTCTTTTTACTGCCGATTTTATAAGTGGGATATTTTAGCTACTTAAAATCGCAACTGCCGGTAATTAACTTTGATTCTTTCCTGGTGGCAGCTTAAACCAATATTTAGACTTCAATTACTCAGCCTAGGTTTAGAATTATCACCACTCTTCGAGACGTAGGTAATAGCTATGCTTGATCTAAAAATACAACTCGACTTAAGACGAAAAGTAACTTGAAGTTAGACTGCAGCGGATGCGCCAGATAAAGCTGCTAAGCATAGTCCGTCATAGCAGCCTCCGTTACACTACATCCGAGCAGTCGTCCGGTTTCCAGTTCACAATCAGATACAACTGGCATCCTTACCACCTACCAGCAATGCTGCAAAGCAACACGTTCTCGGGGTGTACCATCAGGTTCAACAATGGCATAGGCATGTACTGTCAGCTGCTGACTTGGAAGTTATGGAAGTTTGGAAGTTATGTAATGGAATTTTGACCCTTGTTCCAATGACATTGCCTCCTGTACCAGATATCCTTTTCAACATAAATTCCTGAAATTGCAGAAAAGATCGTGGTTGTGAATGCAGAAAAGTAGGGATTCATTGTTCTAGTCTGTGCGGTCATTGTTACGGAGTGGGATGTTATAATGCTACCTATGTAGAAGAGAACGAGGATTAAGAACCCGACAAATGTTCAAGTTTGTCTGACATTACCTGACAATATGACGCCATCTAAGCATTAGGGCTAGGTGACTGGTGTGTCTCCTTTCAACCTCCTTCCAGATATGCACCATTCAAGAGGTGTTTTAAACTTGTTTAATTTACTTTCTGTACTGTCTGTTGTATGTTAAAATGATTGTTTTCTGAGGTAGTAATTTTCGGCCAAATATCTACAATTACAGAATATATACCACTTAACCATTGATTTTATTTCTTTGATTATTCCTAAGAGGGATATATTCAGCGAAAGCAGCCTTTTAGGAAGTAACTTGAAATATCTGCGTTTTTTAGACATTTCCTTTATTTTGCGGAGTGAAGGAAAGAGAGAAAAGGTAGGTCGGACCGGCTTGCACCTGAAAGGAATAGTCACTTGCCGGAAGCAATCTGAAATAGGACATTCACTTTTCTTTGGGGGAGGCAAAACCCAAGAATGCCAAAAGTGTGGCAGCCAAAGGGCACCTATGCCATGACACAATGACCAGTCCAAGCCTGAGGATGACCCCTTTTTATGGTAAATAAATATGGTTAGCTTTGGTGGAAAGACGACATCACCTCGTTTCAAAAACTTTAAGAATACCCATTTGTTAATTAGGATCTTTGAAGGGGTACATTTAATTCGAAACTCACTACGCATTTGAGATGACATTACCACTTCACCTTTAAGCAGGCATAAGATGCCTTGAGTACTGATTCCTACTGTATGGATCTATTAGCAACTGTAAACATACAACCAAACAATTTCTTAATTTTGCCCAACTCCTCCCCTTAACCTTGCTAAGGGATTAGACGAGACTGTGCTGTATAATAAACAAAAAACGAAACGTTAAATTTAAGAGTAAGGGTCTAAAAGTCCAAACCTAGAAGGAACACGGACAAGCTTTGACAGTAAGGGTCTAAGTGTAAAATTTTGTCAGAAAGAGGCTGTAAGCATTAGACCCTTACTACCCGGTGGCCAGCTTAGTTCTACTCTATTCGGACAGAACATGTGTATGAACGGTTGTAGCAGGTTTTCTTTGTTCTTAGAATATCGTTTAAGGAACTTTAAGAACATAATTTTCTTGTGAAGTTTCGCATTTTGTCTTTTGATGGTTTAGAATGTTTGATTATCTTTCGTACATTATGGTGGAGTATAACCAATAATGCTCGATGCTGCGAATATTCTGTCATGTTACTAAATCGAAAAAAAAATTTCAATGTAAAGCAAAGCAGGAAACGCATCTCCACTAACACTGGACTTGCTTAATGATTTATCAAGCCAATTTTGTAAATCCAAGAACTTTCTTTAAAGCTAACTTTATACTATAATTTCACAGATTTTAAGGTAACTGACGACAACCAATAATCCTCATTACTGTGTATGTTCTGTCATGTTACCAAACCGAAAAATAAACTTTTCAACATAAAGCAAAGCAGTAAATGTACACCATACTACCACTGGATCATCACATGAGTCTTTGTAGGAGGATTTACAGTTTTACATCAAAATTTATTTACTTCTTTCCTATTCTGAAGGACGAAAGCTGGCCACGGGGTAGTAAGGGTCTAATGCTTACCAGCCTCTTTCTGACAAAATTTTACACCTAGACCCTTACTGTCAAAGCTTGTCCGTGTTCCTTCTAGGTTTTGACTTTTAGACCTTTACTCTTAAATTTAACGTTTCGTTTTTTGTTTATTAATACCTGTTACTTTTAGAATTGTACCTAAACTATAAAACAGTGCAGCTGACGGTAGGCTACTGCCTGCACCGAAAAGAATGCATTACACACCCACTTTAGAGTTTGAGTACAACTTCCTTTTTAATTTTTCTTTCACATTTGTTATTTTTTTTGAAGGAAATCAGGCTATAATAAGCATAATTTCAAAATGGCTGACTCATTACAAGATGGCATGGATTACAGATTAATAATGACGATGGCACATTCATTGTTTCAACTGTTAATATCGTCTTCATTCTAAATTTGAAGGAAATTGGACGATACTAAGCATAATTAAAAAATGGCCACCAAATTTCAAGATGGCACGTTCACTGTTTGATGCGGTATCAACTGTATCGTCTCCGTCCTAAATTTGAAGGAAATGGGACAATACGCATAATTTCAAAATGGATCCCCAATTTCAAGACGATGGCCATTAGATAATATTACTGACGATGGCATATTCACTGTTTCACTTGGTATCAACTATTTCGTCTCTGTTCTAAATTTGAAGGAAATCGAACGATAATAAGCATAATTATTTCAAAATGGCCCTGATTTCAAAATGGCGGCCATTACAGTGTAACTGCGACT
>JAHWFP010098137.1:0-32173 GCA_023313725.1 Lithobius niger | reverse complement strand
TTCACTCTCCAGGACACTTTAAATGCAGTTAAAAGACTAAATCCTAGTAAAGCCGTTGGTCCTGATGGCTTTTCGGCCTTCCTCTTTAAAAGCATCATCATGGAAATTGGGTCCCCTCTTGCCAAAATCTTCTCACTTTCCTTTTCACAGGGTGCTTTGCCCTCTGCCTGGCGTCAGGCTAATATTATCCCTGTTTTCAAGAAGGGTTCTGCTTCTGACCCCTCCAACTATAGGCCTATTGCCCTTACTTGTACTGCCTGTAAAATTATGGAGTCGATAATCCGTGATAAACTCATTGTGTTTTTTTAAGACAAATTCCGTGATTGGTGACGACCAGTTTGGCTTAATGCCAAACAGATCCTCAACACACCAGCTTGTTCTCGTCCTTGACCGCTGGTCAAGTGCCTTGGATCTGGGCATCCATACTGACACTATTTACTTCGACTTCAAAAAGGCATTTGAATCTGTTGTCCACAGAAAGCTCCTACTAAAACTTGCTGCCTGTGGTGTTGCAGGTGATCTCGAAAAGTGGATAGCCGCCTTCCTTCGAAACCGTACTCAGAGGGTCCAAATTGAAAATACGTTCTCTTCATTACGTGCTGTACCGTGTGGGGTGCCCCAGGGATCTGTCCTGGACCTACTTCTGTTTGTAATATATCTTAACGATCTGTTCTTAGACTGCCCGAACTCCTTTGGTTATAAATTTGCTGACGACTTGAAGGTCGGAGCTGAACTCTTTTCGTCTGGAAAGTCTTCGGATCTAGAGTCCCTGATAAATACTGTCAACCTTTGGTCCAAATGCTGGCAACTCCCTCTGTCTGTAAATAAATGTCACTCTTTTCACGTTGATGCTCGAAACTTAATGAACCAGTACACTCTTGATCATACAATTCTTCCTTTTTGTGATATTGTGAAAGACCTGGGGATTTCGTTCACTAGTGATCTAAAACTCACCACCCATTGCCACCAGATCTGTTCATCCGCATATCGTCGTTTGGCTGTTGTTGATCGGTGCTTCAAATTGGGTAATAACGTGACACGTGTGTGGGCATTTAAAGTATTTGTCCGACCGATACTAGAATATGCAACTCCTGTTTGGTCGCCTTATCTTCTTGGTGATATTGAGTTGATTGAAGCTGTCCAAAGACACTTCACTAAGAGGCTCCCAGGCCTCCGTGACAAACCTTACCGTGTTCGTCTCGACCTTCTTGGACTTGAATTACTCGAACTTCGAAGGATAAGATTCGACCTTATCTTAACCTATCAGATACTCCACCAGCAACTTGACGTCATTTTACCTTTTTTCGATCTAGCCCCGACCATTGCCCGTACTAGGGGACATAACTGGAAACTTTCCATTCCTTCCGCTCGCCTACATTGTAGAAAGAATTTCTTTTCTGTGAGGGTGGCTCACATTTGGAATGCCCTGGGTTTTGATACCGTCAATGCTCCCTCTTTAGCCTTGTTTTGTTGTAGACTTTAGAAGGAAAATCTACACTCTTTTCTCAAACGGCCCGTCTGATTTTCCCGTTCTTCTTAAGTTTCATCCTGGATCGGTGTTAGTGGCGCACTCCCCTTCCGATTCCATCCCTGCGTACTTGCAGGGTAAATTTACTTTATTATTATTATTATTATATCTTTGCTTATAGAACAGACAGGATAATCATTTTGGCGTCTAATACTATGTTTTCAGGGTCAGGAAATACTAATAACGAATTATCTTGTTGAAAAATATACAACCTTTTTTTAGGGGCTGGTATCACAGTCACCGTTCAATTTTTCGCTCATTTTCAACTTTCAATTGCTATTCTGCCGTTTCTAATTAAGGTGAAAGACCCCAATTAGATTCATTCGAAAGGTGGGAATGTCTTCTTTGCATCAAGGGTAAATAAATGGGTTTATCTTTGTTAGGTACCGAGCTACGTTCGTTTTACTAGGGGTATCACAGTCACTGTTCGATTTTTCAACTTTTAACTTCTATTCTGACGTTTGTAATTTAGGTGGATGACTCCAATTAGGTTCACTAAAAAGGTCAGAATGTCTTCCTTCGAATGAGTCGAATTGGAGTCGTCCACCTAAATTAGAAACGTCAGAATAGTTGAAAGTTGAAAATGAGCGAAAAATCAAAAGGTGACTGTGATACCAGCCCCTAAAACAAGAGGTGTATATTTTATCAACAAGTCAATCCGTTATTAGTATTCCCTGACCCTGAAAACATAGTATTAGGCACCAAAATGATTATCCTGTCTGTTATATATGCGAAGATATGGCCGATATATGATTTTTCAGCCATCTTTAGTGATTCTGTCGAGACAAGACAAGACGAGAAATAACTATTCTTGATCTTGTCTCTGCTCCTAGACTTGCAATCTTGATCTTGTCTCTATCTTGGTGACCACATTCTCGTTCTTGTCGTTATTCCTCACCATACGTGTACTACATTGCCCGTTTTGTACTTTCGGACCAACCAGTTTTATTTTTTTTTTAACCTGTTGCCGACCAGGCTTTAACAGCCTTACTCCTTTTCTTTCCTGCCATCACCTGTTAAGCTGTCATGAGTACACGAATTAGTTTCGTATCCATATGTAAATACGTTTTAATTAATATATTATACAATTTTCGTATTATAAACAGAAAGTGGGCATTCTTACATCAATACATGTTTGTATTATAACGGTAAAGGGATAGCTTACAACCTTATTCCTATAGTGGGGCAGATAAGCCACTAAAATAGGGTGACTTCTGCATTTTAGTGAGGAAAGCACCAAATTTGGCGCAGATGCTAATTTAGGTATACTGATGAAATCTGGATATAGGGCCAACTGAATTTCTCAAACCGGAAGTGAAAACCGGAAGTGCCTATTTTCGGCCATGAGCCAAACCCAAAAATAGCTTGACCAGTCTCCATATACGGGAAAAAAATGTTTAAAATGTGGCGCATCATACCTGAATACTATTCTTCACATTTCAAGGTATGACAGCTGGCTGATAGGTAGCTTAAGGGCTGAAACGGAGGTCAAAAGGTCAAATTTTGGGCGAAAAATCACATTTTTGTTATTTTCTGCTAAAACCGATGCTTTTACAAAGCAAAAAAAGTGTTGAAAATGTGCCGCATCATACCTTAATATTACTCTTGGCATCTTTGGACGAAATGGTCAAATTCTGGACGAAAATCACATTTTTGTCATTTTCTGCTAAATCGTAGATTTCACAAAACAAAAACATGTCTCAACATAATTAAAGGAATACGAATTTAGTTCCTTTTTTGTCTAAATAAAAAAATTCGCTAGGTTTAATGGTTTGGTTAGAAATTGTGAGAAATTGTGAGAAATTGTGACGTAATCAGCCACTATGGAATCACATGGCCTAGTGTACTACAAACTTGATATACATGTAGGAAGTAAACACACGTTATGATCATGCTATCAGCACGACTCGTTGTTGTTAAAACAATGTTGTTTGTCCTATAAGTGTCACAGCAATCATGTAATCCACGCAGCAAAGCAATAGCTTCCAACAGCTTCCCTTTAGATCAGTTTCACCGCAATAGTACGAGTTGCTACCCGATGGTTCAACTTGCCTGTGAAGTAACTCATAAGCTGAAAGCAATATTGAACTTCACACTCCCAACCAAAAATCAAACCTGCTAAGGACGTTAGAAGCTTTACATATTGAAGTTATACAGCTGTAAAAGAGTTATAACCCTGTAAGTGTAGCTGCATACGGCTGAAGAAGGTCCGAACCCTATATTGTAGCTGCCTAATGGCACAAGAAGACAGCTAAAGAAGAGCCGGATCCTGTATTGTAGCTGCTTAATGGCTAAAGCGGACTCGTATCCCGTATTGTAGCTTGCTATAGATCTGAAATTGGCCCCAGATAGTGGTAGCTGACTAATTGATGGAGAAGACCTGGATCTTGCATTATAGTAGCATGATGGCTAACGAATGCCCCGTAGCTGCGTAACAGCTGAAAAAGACCCTATCAAGACTCTAAAAAGACCCTATTAAGCATCTATCTTGTATTGTAGCTGCTTAATAGCTTAGAAAATACGGTTGCTGCATTGTAGCACCCTAATGGCTGAAAAGAGCTGAATCCTGTATTGCAGCTGCTTAATGACTGAAGACGACCTCAAATCTTCTATTGTAGTTGTCTAACGGTCGAAGAAGACCCAGGAATTGCATTATTGCTGTCTAATGGCTGAAGAAGTCACAGGTCCTGCAGGTAGAGTAGTCACATGTGCACTAAGGAGAGGAATCATTTAACCCTGTCTTTAAACTAGTTAAAGGAAGAGAAATTTTACACGTGCACGTGTTAACAACATGAGTGGGTGCTAAACCCTGTCTGTGTAGCTAGACTCTTCATAAAGACTGAAAAGGAGTCTGTAGTGTTAAAACATCGAGAATGAACCAGCTGCTAAGCGTGGGTGTTTTGAGAACGAGAAGCCAGATCCTCTCTGCTGAACAGTCAATGTAGAAAAAGATTTTATGTTTTGTGTGGGTCTTTGAATGTTTAGAAGTAGTGAGACCTTCTCTGTTTATGCATTTACTGATAAAATGTATTCTCTCTTTGCAATATCTGAAATCGGAGGAATCCAATTACTTTTGTGTCTAAAGACTTTACATGTACATATGTAACTGCTGAAGGAAGGCAAGACGTAGGTGGAGAAGCACATGTCAGCACAAAGGTCTAAATACTAAGGAGGAGCTAGATCCATTGGGTGTATTAGTTTTCATGGCTAAAGTGGGCACAAAATAACTTTTCTATAAAGCGTTCCATAAACTGACAAAGAACTAGTTTATCTGTGAATGTGACAATTCTCCGTTGTTTCCTAATGGTTGATACAAAGACAAATCCATTTTCTGTAGCTTGCTGAAGGATGAAAGAGCACAGGCTTTCAGTGAAGCTACTTGTAGCTGAAGAGAAGTCGGATCACCTGTTAGTGCCAGCTCATCTGTGTAGACTCAAATAGATATCAAACCCTGTAAAGCTGTCTGAAACAAAGTGGGGTATTCTCCTTGTATAACTGTTGGAAGACTGACAAGTATATTATCCAGATACGTGCATGCACATGCAAGCTGCATGCATGCCTTAAGACTGAAGGATTCGTATGATCATTACATAGTTGTTTGAAACTGAGAAGTCATTCCATGTCATCCCACGTAAAGTGTCATTCAGTTTGAAAATCTTCAGTCAACTAATGTTCTGAAAAAATGTTTTGAGACTATAAACCTGATTGTTGCTTAATATGAATGCTCTAATCTGTGTTGCTGTTAGAGTGTAAGGAGGTAGCCATCTGGATGAAGCTGCTTGGGGCTGACGGATATGAGGAAGAGATAAACCTTATCTGTATAGTTCCTGGAAAGTGGAGGACAGATAAATCTGGTTTGCAACCGAAAAGGACATTTAACTTTCAATGCAAGTCATAAGATGACAAGATTCTACAATTCATCAGTTCAGGCCAGAAAAGCTGAGAAAGAAAATTTGTTCGGGGCATCCTCTGAAAAATAGGTACAACCATCAGTCGTAAAGAGGAATAGGACGAGCTAAACCGACCTTCTGGAGCTCTGAATTCACAGGATTCTCAGATATACCCACACACCACTCTGAAGGGTAAGGTATCTTATATCCTGGCAAGGGCATGTCTGGAAACACAGTTTGAAAGCAATCTGAACGCTTAAGTTTATGACCAATTAGTACAACAGACAGAGGCAGAACGAATTATTCTACTTTTCCATGTTGATCTTGCTCATGATATCCTTATCAGTAAAGACTGATGGTAATGTGATGAGCTTTGAGTCTGAGAATCAGTGTTTGCAGGTGTTAGGTGAAGATGTATTTTGCCAGTAAGACCAATAAAACGGTATTGCTATAAGTAACAACCGATTAATAGCTAATTGTCAACCGATTAATGGCTATGTTGTTCATTTTTACTGGATTTTTTTCTACTACTGAATTTTAATTACTACTGAATTTTAACTACTACTGAATTTTAACTACTACTAAATTTTTAACGTTGAGCTGTTACTATGCCTTTTCTGAACAAAAATAATGTAACTGCTTAGTCTCATCTAAAAGGAGGACAGTTTTTTTGACAGTGTTTGTAAACTAGCTTGCTTAACTGTGGGATAAAGCTATGTCAAAATGCATATGCCCTACATCAGTACTAAAAAACAGGTTTGGCTCACACCATAATTACAGAAAAATATTTTTATTGGCTTCATTGAATAAAGGACTTCTACACCTTTCAGATGAACTTATCTACATCCTTTTCTAGGATTAGTAATGACATAATAGCAGTTCAACTTCCAAAGTCATACATACACACTGTAGTTATGATAAAAAAGAAAGAGTGACCATTGGCCAGGTAATATTCCAGCAATTTCTAACCAAACCATCGAACTTGGCACATTTTTATTTAGACAAAAAAGGTCTAAGTTCGATTTCCTTTAAATATGTTGAGACATGGTTTTTTGTGTGAAAGCAACAGTTTGGCAGAAAATGAAAAAAATATGATTTTTCGTCCAAAATTTGACCTTTTGACCTTCGTTTGACCCCTTAAGCCACCTTTCAGTCAGGGCTTGCATACCCAAAAATTTCAAGAGGTAGTATTAAGGTATGACACGCTACAATTTAAACACTTTTTTTTGTAAAAGCAACGGTTTAGCAGAAAATAAAAAAATGCGATTTTTCGTCCAAAATTTGACCTTTTGATCTTCGTTTGGCCCCTTAAGCTACTTTTCAGTCAGGGTTGTCATACCAAAATTATCCAGAGTAGTATTAAAACTTGATGCGCCTCATTTTAAACGCTTTTTCCCTTTGTAAAAGCAACGGTTTAGCAGCAAATGATAAAAATGTGATTTTTTGTCCAAAATGTGATCTATTGACCTCCGTTTCAGCCCTTAAGCTACCTATCAATCAGCTGTCATACCTTGAAATTTGAAGAATATTATTCAGGTATGATGCAACACATTTTAAACATTTTTTCCCATATTTGGAGATTGGTCAATCTATTTTTTGGTTTGGCTCATGGCTGAAAATAGGCACTTCCAGTTTCCACTTCCGGTTTGAGAAATTCAGTTGGCCCTATATCCAGATTTCATCAGCATACCTAAATTAGCATCTGCGCCAAATTTGGTGCTTTCCTCACTAAAATGCAGAAGTTGAATAAGATTGATAAGTTCTTGTTGAATAAGATTTTATATAATAAAGGTGCAAAACAGGCCTACATATTCATTACACAAATCAGGGACGTAAAGGTTTGGGTAAAGGTTTGGGTTACGTCCCTGCACAAATAAAGCATTTTGTGTCAGTTCGGTTACTTTCTGGCAAAATAGGAATTTCTCAATTTTATATGCAGGTAAAGCATTTTTTTAATAAATAAATTTTCTACATTGAGCTTTCCACAAGTCAATTGGTAAAGTGAAAATCAACCTCCTTTACAATCAAGTTTTTTTTCCTTCAACTTATGCGTTCAACAAAAATAGATTTTTGCTACTTACGTTTCTGGGGGGTTTGGGTGAGAGAGCAGAACGCAACTCCCTGCTGATTTCATTTTGACGACCGACAGTTCGTATTTATTAGGACTATACCACGCGCCAAGGCTGTTTGCCGTGATGCACGCATCACGTGATTGGGCTAGTCCACTCAGACGATCAAAGAGCCGCTATTCTCGTTCGTTGTATAGTGGCTGACTCACGATGACATCACGGCAAACAGCCTTGGCTCGTGGTATAGTTAGCGGCAACAAGCACGCGGTGGAGCGCTTCTCACGGCAGGAACGCGGCCGATTAGCAAGGAACTTGACCGTCATGCATGCTAAGTAAATACGAAACGATATCCTACCTCGCATCACGTATATACCACTCCAGTTTGAATGTAACGTTTCAGATGCTTTTTTCTTACTAGCTTTCGTAACACTTCTGTTTAGAGTGCGAGTAACTGAAACGCTGCCCTTGACTGTTTCTAATCGCTTCCCTGCAACTCTCCTCCATCCACGCAACTGTTAAGAAGTACAGTCTGTTTGCCAAATGGCATTTTTAACCTAAACCTGGAAGTAAGGTCCACCCAATGTTTTATGGTGTTTAGTGTTTCTTCAAGACATACTTAATGAAATTATGCATTGTCACCCTTGGGCAAATTTAAATATCAAGATGGCGGCCAAGATGACTGAAAAATTAGCGTATATATCTTTGCATATAGAATATGATTTTTCAGCCATCTTGGCCGCCATCTTGATTATTAAATTTGCTCAAGGGTGACAAAGTGGCACCCTACAGAATTTCATAAGTATGCCTTGAAGAAACACAACACACCATAAAACATTGGGCGGACCTTACTTCCAGGTTTTTGGCCCTGCTACCAGACTAGTATGCGAACTCAGAGCTAGGCAGTGCTTAGCGGGAAAAGAACCGTTTTGTTTGCCTGTTAGCCCATCACCACCATGGCTTAAAAATATCATAGATAATGTAGAAACTAAAAATAAAATATGCTTTAAACTGTATCTCGGCTAAGTTTAAAGTCTTGATAAGTATTAACTTCGCGAAAATCATACACAGTTGGCAAAACTAAAAATTGAGCTGGCTATTTTTTAAAATTCATGTAGCCTTTCTTTGTTAAATAGTGCTCAGAAGGCGGTTCAGTAAGGAGTAACTCTTAACTGGTATTTGGGGGGGGGGGGGGAGTTACTGATATATTATTATTCCAAAACACAATATCACTGCCAGGATTTAAAAACTTTCTTAAGTAAGGCAGAAACATTAACAAAACTGCATAAAACAAAACTTAGTAACGATTTCTGCCAAGTTTTCGCCGTCCGAAGTCGTGAAATCTCACAAATTTCATTTACTAGTTTGTCTGCTAGCCCATTCTGCCACTCTATTAGTTAAAACAGAACGTGAAAATTGGGTATAGCTGGCAAAATTAAAAACTGAGCTGGAAAATTAAGTTGGCTGTTAGATTTGCTGTAGTCCTTTTTCCGTTAACCTATCGCTACTACGATTTGAAGATCCTTTTGTATTAATGTAGAAACAAGTTCGTTTTTTATACAACAAACTTGTTAGGAATTTCAAAAAAATTCGAAGGTACAATTTGACAATAAGAGTCCATTAGATCTCAAATTAAAGGACAAAAGCGAACCAAAGGACACTAAAAGAGGGGAAAAATTACCTAACATCTCTGAATCATGGGTGAAAAAAATGAAAATGGAGCATGTCGATTTTTTATTATATTTAAAAGCTTTTCTCTAATAATGCCTAAAATTGTTTTGGGCAAAACTAACTGAAAGGTTTCACCATTTTTTTCCATCTTTCTTCATGTTTGAAAAACTGGAGCATGTTGTTCTTTTAAAATGTGCAAGTTTTTTGCAGTAATATCCTTGGTCGTTTGGGATAAAACTGAGCAAGAGATTTCACTATTTTTCAGTTCTTGACAGTCCATTTGAAAATTTTTTTTCCCTACTGCCAGCAGTTAATTGGCATTCATTATATAGCCTGGACGTCCAAATTATATCCTTAACCCAACCCCCAATCGTCAATGGGAGCCTGTTTATGTAATTTTAAACTGAAATCGGATAAATTTGGAAAGAAAATGTTTTTAAAAAATGATTCAGTCACAATTAAGTTTTTACGAAACCTGCTATCCTGAAAACCGAATAAGAAAAATCACGGAAATTTGATTGAAAACAATTTGATACACGAATCTCGACGTATTTTGGAGAAGCCAAACGTGTTGATACTGTTTACAGGTGATATGACGTCACAGGAAGGGTATTAACCAATCAGAGTACTGTACTAGCTAGACCTCAACATTGAAATCGCCAAGATTACCCAGTATTACTTTAGGCCTAAGGTCGGGGTATAGCTAGTACTGTACTAGTAAGTCCCCAACTTAGACTAGCATTGAAATCACCAGGCAGTAACGTTAGTGAAGCATAGTCTTGAGGTCGAGGTCTAGCTAGGCCGGGGCTTACATTACGCCCGGTCGTGTTTAGACCTCAACTGGAAATCCCCACCGTAAAATGTCGAATTCAAAATTCCCCACTAAAAGTTGCTACAAATTTAACGTTAAGCTACATTTAATAATTTGGAATTAAAGTCCAAAACTAAAAATAAGATTTAAGTTGTCCCTAATTAAGTCTGGTTACTACCTGCCCGGCATGGTGTTGATGCTGCAGAGAGACATCTCGACCCCTGAACTGGCGTTAAGGGCACGTTCACGCAACAACTCGCCTTTGCATTCTCGTAGCTCGAAGTTTGAAATCATCTGAAATTACGGCGGTTTCAGCTGCATCGACTCGCAACGAAATCAGCCAATAATGTGAGTTCAACCGCGACTGGGAAACTTGTTTCGTCAGGAGGAATTCTTTATTATATTGTCACGGATTATAAGACTGTAACGGTGGGGATTTCCAGTTGAGGTCTACAGTTATTCTCGGGCGTAAGTTTGGTATCACGAATATTCGGCGATTTCCAATGCGAACTAAGTTGAGGGCTAAATTTGTAGAGCCCCTAAGCTGCAGCCTAACTTAATACGGAGCAGTTAGTCCCAAGCTGAAAAAAATCGGTGATTTCCAATCAGGTTTAGCGATAATCCTCGGGTTAATAAGCAAGTTAGGGCTGGGACAAAGGATAAAATTTAGACCCAGGCACACCATGGTCTAAGTTGAGGTTTAAGCACGTCTTTCGAAAGCGATGCTTCACTGCACGACGTGAGTGTTGGTATGAAGTGTGATTTCAGGGGTACATTTCCCCACCAGATCAACTCAGTGTCCCTCTGGTTGACGTCAGGTTAGTAGGAGGATGATGATTTTCCCTTTCTCCAATAGATATACATAATTTTCAGTTCGTATAATGTGAATTGGTTTAGGGTTTCGAAGTATTAACATAACTAATTCGTACCGGGGCATAGCAACCACGGGGATGGGGGAACCTCCCCCCTCCCAACCGTCCAAGAAGACGTACAATGTAGTTGGCAAATTCAAGTTGTCGAGTTGCCAAGCTCGACCCAAACTTCACAGCCAAGTTCCGTTTCCATGAATACTAGTTAATCATTATCATCCTTCGGTCAGTTTGAAAGTAACGTTTCAGATGCTTTTTTTTTCTATTAGCTTTCGTAACACTTCTGTTTTTTTTAGGGGCTGGTATCACAGTCACCGTTCGATTTTTCGCTCATTTCCAACTTTCAACTGCTATTCTGCCGTTTCTAATTTAAGTGGAAGACCCCAATTATATTCATTCGAAAGGTGGGACTGTCTTCTTTGCATCAAGGGTAAATAAATGGGTTTCTCATTGTTAGGGACCGAGCTACGCCCTTTTTACTTGGGGCTGGTATCACAGTCACTGTTCGATTTTTCAACTTTCAACTGCTATTCTGACGTTATTTATGTGGATGACTCCAATTAGGTTCACTCGAAAGGTCGGAATGTCCAGAGACGTCAGGAAGATGATTAAAGTTGGAGGGGTATAAACCAGAAATTTAGCGACATGATTTTCCATCTAGCCAAAAAATTGTGCAATTTTTCTGACTGATTTGCCGACTGGCCAAAAATTATGTAATTTTGCCGACTGATTTGCCAACTGGCCAAACATTGTGCCCCCCCCCCCCATAAAAACGTCCCTGGGAATGTCTTCCTTCGAATAAATCGAATTGAAGTCGTCCACCTAAATTAGAAACGCGTCAGAATAGCAGTTGAAAGTTGAAAATGAGCATAAAATCGAACGTGACTGTGATACCAATCCCTATATTTTGTCAACAAGTCAAACCGTTATTAGTATTTCCTGACCCTGAAAACATAGTATTAGACACCAAAATGATTAGCCTGTTTGTTCTACGTGCAAAAATATGGCCGAATATAATTTTTCAGCCATCTTGGCCGCCATCTTGAATATTTTAATTTGCTCAAAGGTGACAAAGTGACATCCTGCAGAATTTCATTAAGTATGTCTTGAAGAAACACTAAACACCATAAAACATTGGGCGAACCTTACTTCCAGGTTTTTGGCCCTGCTACCAAACTAGTATGCGAACTCAGAGCTATGCTGTGCCTAGCTGGAAAAGAGCCGTTTTGTTTGCCTGTTAGCCCATCACCACCGTGGCTTAAAAATGTCATAGATAATGTAGAAACTAAAAATAAAATATGCTTTAAACTGTATCTCCGCCAAGTTAAGTCTTGATAAGAATTAACTTCGCGAAAATCATACACAGTTGGCAAAACTAAAAATAGAGTTGGCTGTTTTAGTTCATGTAGCCTTTCTCTGTTAAACAGTGCCCAGAATGCAGTTCTGTAAGGAGTAACTCCTAACTGGTATTTCGGAGGGGGGGGGGAGTTACTGATATATTAATATTCCAACACAACATCACTGCCAGGATTTAAAAACTTAAGTAAGGCAGAAACGTTATGTCACAAATTTCATTTACTAGTTATCTGCTAGCACATTCTGCCATTGCTGGCAAAATTAATAACCGAGTTGAAAATGAGTTGGCTGTTTGATTTGCTGTAGTCCTTTTTCTGTTAACCTATCGCTACTACGATTTGAAGATCCTTTTGTATTAATGCAGAAAAAAATTCCATTTTTTATACAACAAACTTGTTAAAAATTTCAAAAAAAAATCGAAGGTACATACAATTTGACAATAAGAGTTCATAAGATCTCAAATTAAAGGACAAAAGCGACCCAAAAGACACTAAATGAGAGAAACATTTACCTAACATCCCTGAATCAAGGGAGAAAAAAATTAAAATGGATCATGTCGATTTCATATTATATTTAAAAGCTTTTCTCCAATAATAACTCAAATTGTTTTGAACAAAACTGAGTGAAAGGTTTCGCCATTTTTTTCCATATGTTTTCATTTTTGAAAAATTGGAACATGTTGTTGCTTTAAAATGTGCAAGTTTTTTGCAGTAATTTCCTCTAGGTCATTTAGGATAAAACTGACCAAAGATTTCACTATTTTTCAACTCTTGACAGTCCTTTTGAAACATATTTCTCCCCTACTGCCATGCTTGCACACAGCAGTTCATCGGTATTCATTATATAGCCTAGACGTCCAAAATATATCCTTAACTCAACCCCCAATCGTCAATGGCTAGCTACGGGCCTGTTTATGGGAAGAAAATATTTTTTTTAAACTGATTTAGTCACAATTAAGTTTTTACGAAAACTGCTATCCTGAAAACCGAATAAGAAAAATCACCGAAATTTGCTTGAAAACAATTTGATACATGAATCTCGACGTATCTTGGAGAAGCCAAACGTGTTGATACTGTTTACAGGTGATATGACGTCACTTGAAGGGTATTAACCAATCCGAGTTCTGTACCAGCTAGACCTCAACACGGAAATCGCCAAGATTACTCAGTACCACTTTAGGCCAAAGGTCGGGGTCTAGCTAGTACTGTACTAGTAAGTCCCCAACTTAGACTAGCATTGAAATCACCAGTAAATTTGGTCCGAAGCTTAGTCCTGAGGTCGAGGTCTAGCTAGGCCAGGGCTTACATTACGCCCGGTCGTGTTTAGACCTCAACTGGAAATCCCCACCGTAAGTATTTACTCAAACGATGTCGGATTTACCTATTCCAAATAGCGTTGTTACCATGGTAACGACACATTTGCCATCGCGATTAAATTCTAGCTGCAAAAATGCAAAAGCGAGTCGTTGCGTAAACGTGCCCTTATTACCAGTAGCGAATTGGCGATAGCTATGGTGGTGAACTCTGGCAGTAGGTTTTATACAAGCCTGCCAGTTGCTCTACCCTCCATCAGGCGTACAGCTGTAGTAGAGAAATTACATGGGTTACTCTAGGAGGAGTAGCACAATAGTCGAGGCAGGAGTTGAGCAGTCCGACCAAGCTGTCACTCAAACAGGGTAAAGGGAAAGCGCGGACGGACGAGGTAGCTGCTCCGCTGTGACTGGTGAGAGAATTGAATGCTGAAGGCTGATTGGAAGGGAATTCGGGCTGCCCCTAGAGCAAAGGAATTGCGAACTCTGTGAGCTGACAAAGCCTTTCTCGAACCTTGGCAGTTAAAATGACATTTTGAAAATAAAGATTGGAGGGCATGGAGGGGTGGGGCGAAAACGAAGTTTGTCGATCATGGACTAAAACAGTTTACTAAAAGGAAATTCGCTATGCTAGTTGAGAGTATGGGGAATATAACTGATTTTATAGAACCCCATTCTTCAGTTTTTAGTATACTAAAAAAATACACGATACACTGAATTGGTCCTTTGCTATAGTGGTAGTTGACCAGACTGAGTTAAGTAGAGATAACACTAACGAAATGCTTGAAATAAAAAGCTCAAAGTTAGGTCAGAATAATAATATACTTGATTACTTATGAGAGGTGATGTTGACTAAAGTTTTTAAAGTAAACATCGTTAAAATTAAAGGCTTACTCTCGGCCGCTAAAACTAGGCTGTGTTCGTGTTGTGAATGTACACAAAAATGGTAGATGCATCTAAGTGTACATTTGGTTGTTTGCAGACCCATGAATACCCCCATTTACACCATATAGGATTACGGAAGCTGTGGGCTTATGCCCGACACTAAAATCAAAAGGTTTTGCACAAATATACATCGAAGTTTAAGCTGCAGTGTCAACTTCCGGTTTAGCGCTGTGGCTAGAAATGAGTTCATGGTTTTCATGTGAGGCTGTAGATTCACTTGCCGTTTCGTAGAAACTGAAGATAAGAGTTCAAAGTTGTTGCTGTCAAAAATTGGAGATGATAGCATTCACCCCGGTGGGGCGGGGTGCACTTTGCCCATTGTTGATGAGCACTGTGTTTCATTTTTGCAGGAAAAAAAGTTTTGAAGAGTGTTTCTTCTTTACACTAAGTTTGGAGAAAAATATATGGCTACCTGTTACATTAATCCCAACTACCCACCAAAAGTGACTAGAAATCCAGCCATAATTGGCTTTTTAACATGTCTGCATGCTTTTCAAAGTAATGGCCCGGACTCCCCTTTGCCACCTTGAGTTGAGGGTCCACAAGCCACAACCGGATCATTTTCAACGTCAACATTGGCCCGCTCCATGGTTTAAGTGACCATTGCATTGTAAATGTTTGCTTGAACGGTTCAGCTAATTTCGCAGCTCTGTTCTAAGAAAATTAATTATTCGGCATTGAGAGCTGCGCTTTTAGAGGAAGATTGGTTAAACACACTGGCTGAATCTGTTTCGGTTGAGGTCACCTGGGATAATTTTTGTTCTAGTCTTACAAATAAGGTGGTTCAGTGTTGCTACAGTAGACGTAATCGAAAATTAAGATCTCTCAGTTTCCCTATTGAAATTCTCAAACTTGGTAGGAAGAAACTGTCACTGTGGTGGCAGTATAAACGTGACTTCTCACTAAACCTCTAAATCAGACTGCTTACAATGAGTGCAGGTTACAATACTCCACTGCTTTACTCGAAACGTAAGGCAAGAAAACGATTTCTGATGGGAAAATATCGAGAAAAGAATGAATACTTCCAGGTCTATCCCACCACGTAAAGATGCCGGCAGTTTTATCAGTGACCCCCCTTTGCAAAGCATTGACCTTAAACACTATTTTTTTTTTTTAATGGTATTGTGGACAACGACTCTCTGCAACCAATGTCCAATGGCCAGGTGCTAACTCGGGAACAACGGTACAACGGTGTAGTTTAACTCATGTGGTGTTTTGAATGCACTTTCAGCTTTAAAACTTTCTCACACGGTTGGTCTTAATGGTTTCTCGGCATACGTTTTTAAAGAAATCGGATCATTTATTTGTACCCTCTTGGGCCATATTTTTAAGTTGTCTTTTTCTTCGGGCGTTTATGTGCTATTTGGTCAACTGTGAATGTAATTCCAATTTTCAAAAAGGGTGATGCTGCGGACCCACACAACTATCGGCCTGTTGCCTTGACGGCAGTACCTTGTAAAATCATGGAAACCATCATTCTGGACCATATGTCGGTTTATTCTAAAACTCACAAGCTGATTGGTTTCAACAAGACCTCAAGTTTACCACCCATTGTCACCATATCACTATGATGGCTAACCGTAGATCTGCTATTGTAAAACGATGCTTTACATCGGGCAATTTGGATACCAAACTTTGGGCGTACAAAGTTTATGTTCGACCACTTCTTGAGTATGCTAGCCAAGTTTGGTCACCGAGTTTACTGAAGGATATTGACCAAATCGAGTCGGTTCAGAGGCGCTACACTAAATCCTTGCCGGGGCTTAATAAAAAAACCATATTCACAACGGTTGAAACTCTTGGATTTGGACTCTCTCGAATTACGCAGATTAAAGGCGGATCTAATTCTTACTTATAAAATTTTACATTATAACTTACCGCTCGCCCTTTCGTTCTTTGAAATCAACACTGATACGCGTACACGTGGACACAAATTGAAGCTGATTATTCCAAAATTTAAACTGGGCTGTAGGAAGGCTTTTTTCTCCATTCGAATCGCACCAGTTTGGAATTCCTTTAGTGAAAATATAGTCTTGGCACCATAACTCTACATCTTTAAAAAATTATTAAATGACCATAACCTGAAAGCACACTTACTCCGCCCCGAATTTTGTCCATGAATGAAAGACTGATTTGATTGTGATTGGACGCTGCACTTTGACCTTTCTGTTTTGTATTTTGATTTGTAGTTTTAGTTTTATATACTTTTAAATCTACATATTCGACGTAGTATCATTGTACTGATTATTTTGTTTATTTTCCTTGTGTTTTAATGGCTGGTAAGTCATAAGTGGTTTCTTGAAACCCTCTCTTGCCATTTGCTTTTCTGGAGCAATAAATTTGTTATTATTATTATTATTAAGAACGATCAATAATAATAATACTAAATTTATTACCAAAAATTGGCAAAAGGAAGTCAGAAAGAGATGCTCAATACCCTCTACCACCTGTCCTAAAATTATAATTAGAAAACAAAAACGAGCTCGTTTGATATTTAAGGTAAGGTTTAACTGATCCAGTCAAAACAGCAAAGGAACACGAATAAACTTTCCTGTAATGTTTCAGATACTGCAGTGTTGCTGTACTGCTTAGTCCACGTGAAACCTTACTGCTGTATTCGCACGTTTTTACAGTTTTTTTTACTTTAGAACACGATATGTCAGATTGGTTCATTCTACTTGGCTAAAGGACATCGCTGAAAAATCGTAAAAATCATACTTTTAGTGTGCTTAGTACAGACCTACACATTAACTAATTCAGGGTTCGTGCAACTCCTTGAAACTCTGGAAATATCGTTGAAAATAAAAATGAAATAGCCTACCAGTTCTGAAGTCTTGAATATGAAATCTTAAAAACTGGTGTATGTATCAATAGGATGAAAGGAAAGAAGACGACCGGACTACAACGATGATAAAAAATTTAGCCCCGAAATTGGGCGAGTGTGTAGCGCATATTATACACTATATTATTCTTACAACAATTTTGAAAGTTGGGATAAGGTTTTGATTTTATTTACTTGTCTAATGGTTGAATACAGCAGTAAGGTTTCACGTGGACTAAACAGTACAGGAACACTGCAGTATGTGAAACCTTACAGGAAAGTTTATTTGTGTTCCTTTGCTGTTTTGACTTCGGATCAGTTAAACCTTACCTTAAACATCAAACGAGCTCGTTTTTGTTTTCTAATTCGTGATTCTTTGACATACCAAGCTGGTTGTTGGCCAATGTGCACAAAATTTTGATTGAAGAAACTTAATTCGGTGAAACATGGACATACACATGAGCAACCAAACCGTGCCAGTGTTGCAAAAACGGTGGATCCAAGACCAGCCGTGCATAGCACGGGCTTCCTCTAGTCTATATAATAAGATCCTTGAACTCATGAAGAAGACTCAAAAGGGTTCAAAGGGTTTAACGAGCGTTAACCACTCCTGGTCATCTGCCCGAAGTCCTAAGGCCCGAAGAAGACTCATGAAGAAGCTTTACAATCTGAGTATCAAACAATTACTTTAATCGCGTTTCATTCTTGGTACGTGTTCGTACACGTGTTATGTCTTTGCTACGGTGCCTAACAATTTCGTCTAAACGTTTCAACTTTGGTCTACAAAAGAAACGTAGTTATTTACGCCGCACAGAAATATTTAAATGTCAGTGCCTGAACACTGAGGCCGGAAAAGGGGTCTGGGCTTGCGTCGTGACCGGGGTTGCTAATTGAGTGAGCTAAGGGAAAATTTGATTAACGGAACTTAATGGGTTCAAACACATGAGCAACCAGACACTACCAGTGTTGCAAACGGTGCATCTAACACCACCCGTGCATACAACGGATTTCAGCGAGCGTCAGCGGACTTCAGCAAGCAATACAACACTATTAGACAGCACACATTTTTTTCATGCAAAGATGCTTTAGCGTGCCAATTTTTAAAACAGTGTATCCAGTGATTTGCGTCACGGGATGCGCTGATTGAGTGAGCAAAGCGAATTAAAATCAGCGTGTGTTAGCCAGTGTACACAAAATTGACAAACTTAATTCGGTGAAACATGACATACACATGAGTAACCAAACCATACCAGTGTTGCAAATGGTGGATCCAAGACCGGACGTGCGTAGCGTGGGCTTCCTGTAGTATATTAATATATAAGATCAGAACATGAATAAAAAGCAGGTGGATACTAAAAGATGTTGCCATCACAATGTTGCAATTAGTTAAAATCAGAAAAATGTTTAAGAACTTTGAAAGAACAATCTTTCTGAGACCAAGTCTAAATTGCTGTAGACTGGTGGAGTTCACCACCCCCGATGGTAGGCAGTTCCACGGATGCACCCCACGGTTTGAGACAAAGTACTTTCTGCAATTTTTTTTACTGATGCTACTGTTAATTTAAAGATAGAACTTCTAATATACCCATTGCCACGAATACAGAAAAAGAGCTTTAGATCTAAATCAACAAGTCCACGTAAAATGGAAAAGGTAAGGCAAAGATCAGCATGAAGTCGCCGTACCTCCAAAGACTCAATGCCAAGGTGGTTTAGTCGCTGTATAATGAGAGGTTATAGCATCCTGAAAGATGGTTAGTAAAAGATCTTCGTATAGATTCAATATGTTTGATACCTTTTAAGAGATGAGGAGACCACTGGACAGAATAAGCTGTACATAAATGGTATAAGCTTTAATTAAAGTTGGTACATGACGAGTTACGAAACACTGTGTTGGCATGTTTCCAATTCGCTTTGCCCTGAAAACTGCCTGATTACAGTAGTTAGAGAAATTTAAGTATGATGACAGGTATACTCCAAGGTCCTTAATGCTAATTTCCGATTTTAGATCATGGTTTTCTAATGAACATGTAAAACACAATTATTTTTACCAATTGGGTAAGTTCGGCATTTTTGGACATTTGTTGGTAGCTGCCGTTTAGTGGACCACATGTTTACGTGTTCAATCGCTGTTTGGAACAGAGTGTGTCACTAAAGGTCGTAATTCAAATTTTTCTAAAGTTGTGGGGGGGGGGGGGACTGATAAGAAGCGCCAACCAATTCCAGTGCGGGGCCCCAGAGAAAACAAAATTTACTGTTAAAATATGTGCTACTTTAGCAGAAGCCCGGCGAATCCAGCTAGGGGGTCAGGGGGAGCGCTTGTAAGCTCCCCCAGCGGGGTCCGGAGCGGAGCCCCGGAAGCTGAAGCATTTTACACCATTTGAGAACCTATTTTCGGCTTTCCAAGACACGTTTGCAACGCATTGTTTAGCAAATTTCGGATGCGTTTCGTAAAAATTCTTTAGCATGAGAGGTCATAAAAACCTAATTGTTTCCAAAATTCCGGTTTTTTATACATTTTATTTACAAATTAAATTCCGTGATGAATTAATTTTTTTTTAAATATTATAAAATTAACGGTAGCTAAATACTGAAAATTTAGGTTTGAAAAGTATTCTTGCTTACTTTTCAAATGGTGGAAGATTTAGCTGACGTTCCTGAATTAACTGAGAATTAACTGAATTAACTGAGAACTGAAAAAGAGGAAAAGAGTTACTAGCAAATCAAACCGGCAACTTAGTCTTCAATTTTGATTCGTTGCTCGTTTATTATGGAGTTAATTGGTATAGACTTCAACTGACGAAAACTTGGAAGGAAAGCTTAACAAGTTTTGTTCTGTACAAATTTATCTGACGTTTCGGCTAACCAAAGCAAGAACAAACTAACCACCAGGCGACTTCAGTTGGCGTTTCGTTGACAATCAAACAAAGTAATTTGAAATCGGACACTCCTTTATCTTTCGTTTAGCTCTGTGCTCTTCCTGTTTTGACTAGTTTCGCACTAAATTACATTTTCACTACATCGGCGGAAGTGAAAAAAAGCCTAACAAGCACTACATACCGAGTAGGGTTACGCAAACACAGTCGGAAAGTAGTTCGATTTAAAAGACAGTAAATAAAGTTTAGGTTTATAAAGCGACTAACAATGAAATTTACATGCTACAATTGTTTGTGTGATGTTCATTTTTTTTTTACCATAAAATTGTGTTACTTTAAATAAAAAATTTTATAGAATTAAAAATACCTGTTTTGCTACAGCGGAGTGACATGCTTACATCCTCCATTTACCGTTAATCCGTCATCTTTGTGACTTGGCCTTGCAACTTAAGGAACTGATGACTCATAATACTTGATGACCTGATTCATGCAATTGGGGAAAACGAAAGTACATTTTCTTGTTTCAAATTCGACGTGGTAAGCGTGATAAATAGATACTCATTTACAGCTTTGTAGCCTATTCCGTGGGGGGGGGGGGGGGGCCGACCCCTCCGGTTTGAAACCGGGGGGGGGGTCCCCCTCGTCTCCCCTGGATTGACGCCTATGTCGTAATTTACCTATAAATCTTAACTTCATCAGGGAATTTAGGTATTTTTATGTCACTAATGGTGGTTGACAGATCAAAAATGTAAATTGTGAAAAGTAAGGGGCCTATTACCAAACCCTGTGGACACCGCTCGTTACTGGCAAGTAGTTCGACAGATAAGTTACCAATTTAACCGCTTGGGATCTATTGCTAAGAAAATCTATTCTCCATAGAAAGATAGTGCCACCAATACCAACATTAAGCAAAATTAGTTTGGAATGTACCGCCGAGTCAAAGGCGTTCGCCAAATCAATACAGATTACACCACACGGTGTGCAATTTTCCATGGATAATATCCAGTAATTTAGACAAGTTAATAACTGAAGTGTTGTTGAGCGACCGGGCAAAAAGCCAAAATGGTCGCTTGGTACAAGGTTGAGCTCATACAGATGATTCAGGATAGCATCACGAATAATCCGTTCAAGAATTCAACAGGGGACACACGTAAGTGAGATAGGACGGTAATTTATTGGTTCGGCAGCATTTCCTTTTTTATAAATGGGAGTCACACTGGCTTTTCTCCAGCATTCCGGTGTAGTGATGTATTTAATGAAGTTTTTAGAATCCGAAACAATGGTCGGTATAATTCAATTGCCAATGTCTTGTAAAAGGTAGAAGAAAACCCATCAAAGCAAGTAGCTGAGCTGTTTTTTAGATTATGTAAATGTACAAGAATAGTTTCTGGCGTAAAGCAAATGGTTTCTAAAATATTTTTTAGGATTGGTATATTGCTTGATTGCTCATCAAATGGATCACCACATTCCAATAGATCAGTGTATTATCATATCAATTTGGCTTTGTGACTGGTCGCTCCACTAAACATCAGTTGTTGGGGGTGTTAGATCAGTGGACCGAAGCTGTGGACGATGTGCCATCAGATGTAGTACTTTTCGATTTTAAGAAAGCCTTTGAGTCTGTTGTCGACCGCAAAACTTCTCTTCAGACTTAGATCTTATGGTTTTGATGGAGCACTCTTAACCTGGCATGATGTCTTTTTGCTTAGGTGCACCCAACGTGTGAAAATTGGAAACTCGTTTTCGGAACCAGTGCTGATTATCAGTGGGGTTCCACAGGGGTCGGTTTTGAGGCCATATCTTTTGATTTTATATTTATATGACTTGTGTTGCAACCCATTCAATGCAAGTCGGGAGAAATTTCCTAATGACCTAAAACTGCATTCTGCTATGGTAAACTTGTCGTCAGATTATCAATTGTAACTCGAGATTAATTTTGTGTCTCGTTGGTCAGTGTATTGGCAGCTGCCTATTTCGGATGATAATGTGTAAATCGTTTCATACAAGATATTCGAACAGCTCCTACCCATACGTTTTGAACCAAACCATTCTTTCGAATATTTGCTTATTAACGGGTCTCGTTGTTTGGTTTGACTCCTCCTTAAAATCCACCACCCACTGTGATCACATAGTGGCAAATGCATATCGTGAACCGGGAATAGTGAACCGGATTTTTAATTCTGGCTGTGTTGAAACATAAGTCCGTACTTTTAAAATTTATGTTTGGCTGCTTTTAGAATTTGCTTCACCGTTTTGGTCCCCTTACCTGTTACGAGACATTGATCATTTGGAATTGGTGCAGCGTCATTTCACGAAATGGCTTCCAGGCCTTGCACAGCTCTCTTATTCTCTAAGTTTGAGCGTCTTGAGTTGGACTCCCTTGAACTGCGCCGACTTAAGGCTGACCTTATTTTAACATTTAAAATTTTGAGCGGCTTTCTGCAGATAGATCTACCATTCTTTGACCTTAGCCATGTTACCAGGACTAGGGGTCATAGTTATAAATTACTTCTCTCCTCGGCCAGACTTGATTGCTGGAAGTACCTTTTTTCCGATTAGGTGAACTGCAATGCTTTGAACGAATCGTTATGGCTGCATCCATCAACAGCTTCAGACATCAGCTTGACGAGTTTTTTAGTTTGCCAAATTTTGGAAAGACCCAATTATGTAGTCACCTGTTAGGTGGGTGGCATATGTAGGATGGTATATTGCCCGCTTGTTCCTCGTCATGTCCTTCCTGGGGACCAAAACCCTATTATTAAGGTTTACTCCCACAATTCTAATTCTTAACACCTCATTTATAACGTCATAGATGGGACAACGAATGGGGTTATGACTACGCATTTTTATAGTGACTTGCACTTTTTTTTAATTAAATTTTGCTTGGTGTCTGAATCCTTTGAAGGTTGGAACTAGAAAGATAGATGGCTTCTGGTTGTAAGTAACATGTGGTGGCATATCGCTCTCTGATTGGTCGAGAGAGCTGGTCACGGAACCAGCGATTGGAGCGCCCCTCCGAGCGGCAGAAAATGGAACTAACCGACCTCGAGTGGCGGGAATTGGAATTATTTGTAATTATGTAGTATCGCTCTGTTTGGTCACGTAATCAGCGATTGGAGTGCCCCCTCCGAGTGGCAGAAATTGAAATTAACCGACCTCGAGTGGTGGGAATTAGTATTAGTTGTAGCTTATATAAACATAGTCTTTAAATCTGATCATTTATACAATTAGACATGGACGTTGCTGCACTAACCAATCTATCCTCAATGAACGACATACCTTCATTTGTAAAGAGTTCAAATGTTTATGTGCCTATAGCTTCACAGATACTAAACACAAAGTATTATTGACTCTTGTGAACGCATTTTAAAAATAACAGATGTGGTATGTTTATGGAGTTGTTACAATATGGCAAGACAAGACTTACAAAAGACATATTGCAAAGCTCTATAGCCTATCATGCAAAGAGATATTTGCTTGAATCATATTGTCAATCTATTGAACACTATTGTTTCATATGTTTTAAGGAAAAAGTGGATGATTTGTGATTTGCCTTTCAAAAATGATCGCGCCATCAGTTGTGCCTACAATCATTCTTCTTTCAACCGAGACTATTCGAAGGAATTTTTTTATACAGTAAAGATTCAAACCCCATACAAACAATATCATCCGAAGAGCTCTTTAGTTGAGGTCTTCAAGACAAACATAATATCAGTAAAAGTCAGAATACTGTCAGAAAAAAAGTACAAGCAAACAGCGTTTTATAGTGTAAATTGATAAGAGTAAATAAAAATAAAAGTTTCTTGTTGATGTTAAAGTTTCACATTCCAACTCAAGCGTCCATTCGTTTAAAAAATGTCCGACCATGCACTTACCACCCTTATTAATGAGACTACAATTATGAGGTTAAGCGACTCTATACAGACATTTACAACAACGATGATAAATATGTTATTTTTAGATGATCAGTAACACTAGAGACGATCTGTGCCAATACGTTCGAGATAGCAAGGTCGAAATTGAAAACCCAATTGGAGCGCGTTTGATGGACGTTTGATGGAGCGCGTTTCTCTTAACAACAGTTTGCTAAAAGAAGACTTAACAAACATTAAAAAGAGGACTCTGCAAATAGATTCGAGCGGTGATTCTCAATATCTAGCTAACGGTAAACAGTTAACGAATTTGGCGCAGGCTGTTCACTCTAGTGACGTACCACATTACCTTGGTGTAAGCAGAATTGCATTTCTTTGAATAATCAGCGTAGGGCGTTTGACTCGAAAAACAAAATAATAACGAACGTGTTACAACTTGTCGAATCCACCGACGCAGCTAGGAAACAATACGTTGATTGTACAAATAATTTATTTGTATTATTTAATTTTAATGCGCAACTTAATCAGCCTTGGTTCGTATTTTCTCGAGATGAAAGTTTTGTCATGACAAGACGGGCAAAGCTGGCAAGAATTTCCTTGTTTTGTGAGAAAGAGAATAGCGATTTAATGGTTAGGGTGGATTTTGAAACGAATCCCTTTATGTTCCACAAACCTAGTTACTTGAAAACAATGCAAGAAATTCCAAAGATATATACATCGAACCCGGTCAAGCCATTGTTGTTTCCAACAGTACATATGTGAGACAATACTTAAAAGATACGAAAGTAGACGTTTTTCTTTAATATTAATTAATTTTTTTTTACCTAATTTTTTTTTGTCAATGGTTCTTCATCCTCATCACCTTCACTCCTTCATATTCTTTTTCTTTCAGTGCAAAGAAGTCAAAGAATTAATGAATAGAACAACAATTTTTAATGTACGTTTTTTTTATTTAAAAAAATCTACGTTAGATTATCTTTCCATACTTCTTGCAATCAAGTCCTCCAAACGACTCAATATCAGTGAGACCACTGATATACTAAAGAAATAAAAAGTTTTTTTTTTTTTTAAAGTAATATAAAAAAAGTTATTAAAACGTTCCACTTTCTTCCGTTTCTGGATTTACGAAACAATTTGGCATCTATAAAAAAATAGCGTGATTAGAAAAAAGTTTTAAAACTCTTTGTGGAAACAAGACAAACTCGTTCGGTGTTTGTTCTTCAACCAGAATGAGTTACCAAGTTCAGTTCAAAGACGAAAAAATGGATCAACAAGAAATCGTAAGCTTAGAGAATGTTGACATTGAACAGACTGTTATCCAGTAGGGAGATGTCACTCAAAAACTATTAAATCAAACAAGTGCTGTTTGTAATGAGGCTATTAACGAAAATTCTGAAGAATATTACAGCGCCTTAAGATGACTAAAGGAACAATTGAACAATCGTTTAGATGCACAGGAAGATATCTTGCATGAGCAAAGGTAAACTATTCAAGCTTTTCAAGCAAGCCACTACTTACAACCGGATCCTGAAGAACACATGGATGATAACGTGAAGGGACAACGTATCGCTAATCTAATAATACCTATATCAGAAACCAATGCTCTCAATCTAACCTACGCAGTGCCAATTTTCTCCCATTAAATTCGAACCATACCTGTTTTTTCCTAACAAACGTATCGTTAACGTATCTGATCCAAATGAAGAGAATGATGTTTGTACCAAGCATTACATCGATGCTAAAAAAAAACAAATTTGCAAACAATAACTTTTATGAACAATACACCTGCATTAGATAATAAACGTTGGAAAAATGATTTTTTTACAACAAAGAAAATGGCGATTTTCATTGTATTTTCGCAACATCCAAGAACCATCTCCTTAAATTGCTACTTGGCGATCGTAAGCTGATGTTAGAAGAACAATCCTTTGAACGATTTGCAACTCTAAAATTGAGGGAGCCAATACAGTTCACGAAGGAAAAAGAATCAAGGTTTTTAACGGTGATGAAATTCCGACATACTTTAGAAAACCAAATGGTTTTCACAGCATTGTAAGAGCTGATATTTATTATTCATTTGTAGAGTAATAATTGAATTTTTTTGTACAATATTAATATTATTATAAATGTAAAAGAAATTAAAAAATAAACAACTTTAAATAAACTATATACAAAGTATACTTACTTTTCTCACGATGTTGATGGTCAGAAAATCAGTTGCATTCTTTACTTGTTGTAATGCGAATCTTGTCATTATAATCTTGATTTTCTTCTTACACATTAAAAGTTTGACAACACTAGGAAGAGGCTGGAGATGAACGATATTTAGATCGCATCTATAATCTCAGTTTCGAGGACAAGAACCTCAAAAGAAATGGTGACGTTACAGTTTTGAAATAGGTCGGCGACTTGTTTACTTTAAAAAAAAGGAGTTCAACATAAATGTTGTCTAGCCAGATCATGACATTCAAAAACGATTATTGCCATATTACAAATTTAGAGATTAACTGTTACATATAAAAAGGGAAAGCTTTACAAGAGGGAACAACTTCCTTAAGTCGTCAGACAACTGTTAAACTTGAAATCACGTAAGTTTACAATTGTTTTTATACATCAATAGTCATTAAAAAAAAAGAGAATAAAGACTAATTTGCTTTCTCTGTTTTCTATTTTAGTAGTAAAATGGCCTCTATACTCTTACCAACACTGTCTCTACCATTACTGTCTCTACCATTAAGTACCACTGACCACGCTTTTGTCAATGTTGTCATATATGCAGAAAACATTCTAATTCAATTAAGAAACTACACCAGAGCGACATCGAGGTTTTCCCATCCAAAAACGGTATTCCTTTGTCCTTACAACAATAATTATCAAATAATTTTGACAGTATTCAAGCAAAGGTATTGATGGAGATATGCACGTAGAACTCGATGAAAGTCAAATACTGATCTATCCTCTGGTGGAATACAATAATAAATACGTTGTTTTCCAGCATCAAGATGGAAAGCAATATAGCTTAAATTCGGTCACTTTTTTGATGCTGAGGTCGTTAGCACCTGATATTGACGTTATGGTGACGAAGTTGAAATCTGAGCTACAGAACAGATGTTAAGTAGTGAAAAAAAAAACATGTTGATAAATGTTATCGGGTGAGTTTTTATTATTTCTTTTTCTTTATGTTTGAAAACGTGGCATGCCAAGCCTATGGCGCAGCATTTTTTGTTTCTGACAATTTGCTAGTGAGAGGTCAATCCTTTACAACAAGGAAACTTTTTAGTGGAGAATAGGGTTAGTGTCACACGCCGAGTCTCAACTGAGTGATTATTACAGGATTTATTTGTGTTTTAAGACTGAAACTGTTTTAAGACTGAGAGAAAGTTTTGAACTTTTAAAGCTAACTGAACTCTACAGAGTATGTCATGAGACTGCTAGTCGGTGAAACAAGCCGAGATACTGAAAGTTAACGAAATGAATTATTTGTGTTTCGAGATGCGTCTCGTAAGGTGGTGTCAAAAATATTTGCATTCTGACTTTACATTTGACTCTTTTCTGTTTAAATACTCTGCTGTTTTCCTGTACTTGAATTGGTATCGTAAAAGGCATATTGATGATTAATATAATATAAAATCTTGTTAAACTGTCATTATTTGTTATTTGAACAATGATGTGCATCGATAGTAGGTTGCGTTTGCCAGCTGCCATGATTGTTGCGGACAACCTAACTCCGGAAAGACGGAATTTGCTGTTGATCTTATTTTAAATAATCATGAGTTGATTACTCCAAAACCTATACAATGTGTCGTAGTTTATGATAATTCGCAAAAAGCGTACGAACATTTGAAGCAGAATTGCAGCATACCTTTAGTATTCGCACAGAAAGTAGATCATGCAATGATAGAAGGTACTGACTCTAATCAAGCTACCATCGTTTTAATAGATGATAACATGACCGAGCTGACAAATTGGAAATGTCTGATAATGGATATTTTTGTGAAATATTTTCATCCCAAGAACTTATTTGTATTTTATTGGTTCAAAGTATGTTTCATAAGAATTTAAGAACCATTTCCGTCTGTTCGACCTATATTGTGTTAACACAAAATCCTTGTAATCTGTCACGGGGGAAAATATTAGGCTCCCATTATTATAGTTGCATCTTATCCCAGAATCCAATTGTCTATATAAAACAATGAAGAAGAATGAAGTCTCCACTCCTCGAGCTGCTAGCAGCGCACAAGGTTCATCGCTCCGTGCAAAAATCTTACTCACTCACTGTCCGACTAGGTTAAATGTTCTAAATAGCTGCGACCTGAACATCTTACGAGGTAAAATACTTTTAAGTACTAATCAGAAAAATATGTCAAGAAAATATAAAAGTTTTAAAGTGGTGAGCTATGAAACGCGTGAACAGAAAAAAAAGTGAGGACTTTAAATCAAAAAGGTCAAGGTTTTCTTGGTGCGTTGGTTCCACCTGTAATTAGTTTATTAGGTAGTATTTTTTCACGATAACAGTGTTCAAAAACTTCTCAGTGAATTAGATGAACAAATGAAAAATATTCTAGAAAAAGAGAATATCGACGATCATCAGAGTGTTACGTTGTATCAACAAATATTGCAACGCTACTTGAATTATCGTGAACAGGCTAAAATAAAAAAAAACCTTTACAAATTAATTTTAGCAGCATTTTCAATCCAACAACTACAACTTCTCAAACCATGCCACAACAGACTGTGACTAGTAAAAGTGAGGACGGTCCATCACCCACAGAAAGCTAGCATCGATCAATTGGTAGAAACGGTTCCAATTAATTATAGATTAAAAGCAGCTGAACGTTTGGTGGAAGGTGACATTTCTTGGATGGTCACGCTATTAAAAAATCAAACGTCGCAGATTTAGTGCACGGTTTGTTCTCGCGCACAAAACACGGAAAATGAGTCGCTAATAAGTTAACAAATTGGCAATCTCTTAAAGGGCAGTTACATCCATTTTGACACGCATCCTTTACTTTTGGATCACTTAAACAATAACTAAACACAAGAATTGCGGAATGAATACGTTACGTATGTCGGATACAACAATTTCATCATTGCATCACCAAAACACGTGATGTGCCGCCATTGTTTCGCGCAGAACAACCAAAATTAATGCCGACAGATGGCGCTATGCTGTTTCGATTCGGAAGTGCCAACGGAAGTGCAATGGAAGCCCATAGCTCTGTTGAGTAGCTCAGTGAGTAGCTCAAACGTCTGACAGCATTAGCTGGTCTAATGTCGTGCTGTTCGCTTACCGGTTATTTATAGAAAAAAAAGGCGGGGTCGTAACATGGAACTGTCTTCGAACCTACTCGAGCCAAATAACTTCACATGAGAATGAAGATTTTTCTTGCAGTTCGCGAGAGGACGTTACCAACAGATATTGGCCGCCCGAATTAGTGCACGTGTTGGAGCTGCAACCGGCCAGAAGTCGAATGAATGCGTTTGCTGCAAGGAAGCACCTGCACGAAAAAATCTTCATTCTCAAATGCAGTTATTTGACTCGAGTAGATTTGAAGATAAGTCCATGTTACGACCCCCCCTTTTTTTCTTTATATAACTGATAAGTGAACAGCACGATATTACTGGCCTGCTATGACTGTCAGACGCTTGAGCTACTCACAGCCAACAGAGCTATCTCAGTGGGCTTCCGTCGTACTACCTTTGGCACTTCTGAATCAAACCAGCGTAGCGTCATCTGTCTGCTTTATTTCGGTTGTTCTGCACGAAACAATGGTGGCTCCCATTTGGTGATGCAATAATAAAATTGTTGCATCGGACGTACGTAACGTATTCCTACCGCAATTCTTGTGTTTAGTTGTTGTTTTAGTGATCCAAAAGTAAAACATGCATGTCGAAATAGATGTGATTGCCCTTTAATACTTTATTAGGTCATGTAACAACGCAAGGAAAAAAGTACAAGAAGCCAAAATTGTCAACTGAGGGAAATCTCAGCTGAGCTGATTGGATGATAGCGTGTACTATTGATTATGACAACTTTAAAAGATATTTACTACGATCCCAATGCTCCAGGTGCCTTAGGCGGAAACGAAAGGTTGTATCTAGAAGCTAAAAAATATGGTTTAGTAGAAAGCAAGTAAACGAATTGTTAAAATCTTAGGAAGTCTATACTTTACAGCAAAGACATTAGACACAAATCTACGCGTAACACTTTCATAGCCGATCCAAAGGATCACATTTGGCAATTAGCCCTCATTGACCTAAACAAATATGCTCCTTTTAATAATAATTTTTAACACGTATTGATCGCAATTGATGTGTTAACTAAATATCTAACAACAGTTCCTATAAAAAAAACAAATCAGCGACAGCTATGGTTTTCGGTTTAAAGAAATTGTTTGAAGGTAAAAAAAAAACCTGAATATTTACATTCTGATGAAGGTGGAGAGTACATTTCATCAGCCATTAGGTCTTTACTTGCCTCTTAATATTAAATAGCATCACTTCTACAACCGTTCAGTCAAGGCCAGTATTACAGAACGAATAATAAAAACTTTGAAGAGTCGTATATTTTGCTGGTTTACCTATACTAGAAGTTACTACTATATAGATATCTTGACAAGATTGTAAATTCCTACAATAATTCTCTTCATCACAGCATCAAGCGAAATTACAACCAGAAAAAAGGAGCACAGTGCTTATAAAAATCTGTACGGTATTGGCTTGAAAGTAGGTCTATTAATACACTTACCAAAAATTAGACACGTTTTTACACCTGGGTACCTTCCTAACTTGACTAGAGAAACTTTTACAATCGCTAGTAAAATTGAAAATAAAAGTTACAAAACACCGGTTTACACGTTAAAAAACTATGAATCTGCTCTTATTAAAGGTATTTTTTACAGAGAGGAATTACAACCTGTTGTGAAACGTGACAATGTTTGCGAAATAGAACGTGTCTTGATTTAAAAAAAGGTGTCAGATGTGACTCATTTTTTTGTTAAATGGGTTGGTTGGCCTTCAAAATGTAACATTTGGGTATCTGATATCGTTCTAGATGGACATGCTTGATAATCTCTATGTCACGCTCCCTTCTAATAGAAGCATGACTTTCCCGATGACAGTTTAGCTCATTGCAAGAATTATCTGCCAGAAACACTTAATCTCTCAACGGAATACGAGGTCGCATTAGTAGAGATGCAATTTCCTTCATGAATGGACAACAAAGCTTTTGTAATGAGAAATGGCGTTGATAATAAAATTTTAAATATTTTAAATTTAGACATAATGACACCAACAGCTATTGAATATGTACAAATTAAAATGTACAACAGAAAGGATTAGTTACGATACAACAAGTGACCTGGTAGAGGCCATCAGTAAGGAGATAGCAGAGTTTAGGAGAGGAAAATTTTAAATTATAAGGGAAAGGAACATCCTTTTAATATATATAGATTATGAAAAAAGAAAAAAGCCCTAGAATCAGTTAGAATATCGGTACAAAACGTTACATCATTATAATGACGTAAGACGAAAATACTAGATTATGAATGGGAAAACTTAAGGCATGAAGGTTAGGTTTTGAACCAAATCAATTACCACCATGAGTCTATGAAAATAATGAGTTTTCAACTCCTTTAGATTTAGTTTACTCTAGCATACGATCAAAAACCCCATACTGTACGGATGCGACACCTGTTGCCAGATGCCTGAAATTCGTCTTGAAACCCGAAACCAAACTCGAAACTCTGGTCGCGCGAGCAAATCTAAGCCGGAAACACAGTTAAGTGCGGAGCTGTTTCCTTCCTTGACTGAAGCTCGCCCTTGTATCCGAAACTTGAATTAGATCTTTCTACCTAAGGCCCGCTGAGATATTGGCTGCGCAGCGCTACTGATTAATTGCTAAGCCAAACTAGAAAATTGTTTCTGTTTATAATTCGTCGTTAAGACTTTTTTTTTTGTGCGAACATGTATCTTCCTTGAGCATATTCTGTAGACAAATTCTATCTGTGATTGGCGAGAACTAATCATCTTTTTGAAAATGGGAACAATGTGAACGGCTGGAAAATCCTTTAAAAAGTCAACTGTGTAAAAAGTCAAATTTTCAGTGTATCCAATGGTGTAAGGGACCAGTCATTATTTATTGCCGGGGGGGGGGGGGGGGG
>JAHWFP010098136.1:50115-64233 GCA_023313725.1 Lithobius niger | reverse complement strand
TTTTTCTTAGTAATTATGAAATGGAAACGGCAATCTAGTTTTCTGGTCCATTTCTTCTTTTTTTTTTTGGTTTCGTTAGATTTTGAGGACAGCAGTCACCTTTTTTCATTTGATTAGCATTTTTATTAGTATTGCAGGTATCTCCTTGCAAATGAACGAATTTATTTAATTGTCAGTTTGGCATTGTTGCAAAAAAAACAATGTTTAAAACAATGTAAAACAATCAATTTAGACGTTTGGCGCTCCCTAACCCCTGAACCACTTGACCAGTTAAAAGGGTCTATATGAAAAGGGCACATCTCCAGAGCAATACCTGTAAAATGAGCTAAGAACCAGCTTTATTCACCGCATGGAAGAATTTATTTTCGTGATACAAAAAACGTTACCAGTAGTAGTTAGTAGTTAGCAGCAACGTTTCAGGTTAAGGTATGTGTCTAGTGTCTAACAGTGACTTTTATGTTGTCAGGCTACCAAAGTCTCGCGATTAAACAAGTTTCAGCCTTTTCTGTCGCATAGTTATTTATCTTCAGATGGCTGAAAACACCCAAACTCCGTTTGCTGTAAAGACACAATGTGTCTAGTGGTCGCCATGCTCATATATACATATTATCTGGATGTTATCGTTTTACCTTGGTGGGCGACACACTAGCGTGTGTATTTGAAAGTAAAAAAAAACGGGTGTACGATTTTTGTGGAGGGCATACGGCTTCGGGCCAAGGCCCCAAATAAAATAAAATAAAACGACTAAACAATTGTACAGTTCTATGTTATGCTTTGTAGAGAGAATGTTTAAAAAAAATTTAGGTCCGACCAATTTGTCCCAACACTTCACAAATCAAGAACCACGCTAGTGATCCGCCAGCCAAGTTCCCACTATCAGAACTCATTGTTAAATACTCTGTGTATTTCATTGTTCTCTCTCGGCCACTTCTAGGCGGTTGATGCTGCTTTGGTAAATATCATTGATGTTCGACCGTTCGATCAGGCGGTCTCCTGCTCTTCAGAGCTACTTTATTATTTTTTTGTCCTGACAAGGGGAGATTTGTGTAACCTTTTTTTAACAGAGTATCACTGGTTAAATAAATATATAAATCGCTGTAAATTATACAAAGGAAAGAGGAAAACAAGCCAAATAGCGAAAATCATACACTAGAAATAACGTAGTACAGTAAGCCACCTTTATCCGCTTACGTTTCGTCGGAGTGGCATGACCCGGATTCGAACTGACAACCCAATTTGTCCCCAGATCACTGGCATAGAGCCTGCAAAAGGATCGTTTATGGTTAGAACTAGGGCGGTATCTGATCGCCTTCGAACCTCTAACTTTTGTTCTTGATTAATGAAAACATTCTTGGCAAATGCTTTCGCAGTAGTTCGTCTTGCAACGGTCCAAGAATTGCCAGAGGAGGAGCGGCCATAGCGATAAGGTGCTGTGTCAGTGATCTGGGGACGAATTGGGTTGCCAGTTCGAATCCGGGTCATGTCCTCCGACGAAACGTAAGTGCATAAAGGTGGCTTACTGTGCTACCTTATTTCTAGTATATGGTTTTCGTTGTTTGGCTTGTTTTCTTCTTTCTTTTGGAGTATTATTGCTGTCCTAATGTCTTAGCTTGGTGTCAGTTGAATGTAAGTTTCCGGTACTTCTAGTTTTCGTCGTTGTTTGTTTGGTTTAAGGTATGAGCATTGAACGGTGTATGACTCGCAGGTCTCTAAACTCAAATAAACCTAATCAATCAATTGTTCAAGCTATCCGCCATTGTTACATTGGCGGCCACTGGCTATGGTGGGGCAGATAACTCAGTTTGGGTTCGCGCTCCCTAAAACAAACAACAACGCCATGAATTCGCTGTTTTTTTTTTGCGAATTTGACGATGCTGAAGGGTAAATAAATATGCTGCCGAACAGCGTAGAATGTGTCGAAATAGGTAGTCTTTGCGCCCTAACAGCAATAGCTGATTTACGGTTAATTGTGTCATCTGCGGTGAAAAACGGGTGTAAAGATCGTTGATTTTCCCGTTTTTCGTGACGGAAGTAAAACAGATGAAAACTTCTGCCACCGAGATAAAATAATTTATGCAACAGATCTGGCTGAAATTTGGCAGTCAGTCCACCTTTGACTGGGAATCGTGCTTTATGGTGGTGATTGTTGGCGAGGCGCTATACAGCAAAGACTGAAATCATTTGCAATGCAACTTTTATGAACGTTGGGAACACGCCACTTGTGATCCAAAAAAAAATCGTCCCCCGTTGTTACTAACATTGTTAAAGCCAGTTACTTCCGGTGTAGGCGATGCGTTGAAGCACGACGACAAGGACGCTATCTGCATATAGCTAAAGATAACACTGCTCCATTATTAAGGACAGACCTTACTACGTCATTCATTCATTCATATACAACTGACGTACCGTTTATTGTTTACTAGCATCGTACCCGGCTTCGCCCGGGGATTTGTTTGACCCGTGGTTGTTTCCCAGTATTTGCTCGGTGCTGCCTTTCCGTCAATCGTCTCCCTCCGCAAAGCAATGTCGTAATCAAATAGTGGCTCTAACATAAGAACTGCCCCACCAACGGTCATTCCCCGTTCAGGCCCCTCCCACGCCCAGTAGCGTGCGAAAAATAACTGTCCTTCGTACATGACGTCATTTAAGACATGCCTTTGCGATGATCGTGCAGAGCAAATTGTTAGTCGAGGCCACAATGTGCCAATTTCAACTTCTTTTCAGGGCAACAACGTCCCAGTTTCAACTTCAAGCCAAAGAAGTGACATACTCGCACGTTTTCATTGTTTCCCTTCCGGGGGTCGTCTTTGCGGTTGCTTCATTTCTGACATGAGACTTTGGTTTATAATGTAAGACTAGTTGTTGTGCCCGTGCGCATGCTGCGCACCCCCCCCCTCCTTCCAGGTGTTTGGTCTTTGGTTTTAAGTTTATCAAACCGAAGACCGAACATGTGAATGGCTCCCACATATGCCCGCTCCCCCACAATTACTTTAACTCCCCAATCCCCACACTGCTACCCCGTCTCCCATACACGCTTGCCCGCCTCCCCCTCCTCAAAAACGTCGCCCCGTCACAATCTCAAAGTCGCATGCGTGTGTTTGACTGAAGGCTAAAAAAACCCGTATCACTGAGAAATCCAGCATTCAGTAAGCAAGTAATCCCATGTTTAAGTTAATCCTAAGAAACAATTCACTTCGGTAGCGCATTGCCCGCCCACCCCCCCCCCCCCACCACCACCACCGAAACCGCCGCCCCGTGACATTTCCCCCTTGGTGCAGCCCCGGAAAAGTCGCATGCGTATTTTTGACTAAAAGCTAAAAATAGCCCTGAGAAATCCCAGCATTCAGTAAGCAAGTAACCCTATGTTTAAGTTAATCCTTTGAAACAATTCACCTCGGTACCATGCATGGCGACATTGTTGCCGCCCACTTAAAAACAATTCAACTCCTTTCTGGAAGTGAACATTTAGGAAATAAATGCGCCTTTCTATCGTATCAGGCTGCCAATTTAGAGGCTCATTGGGGGCCTCGAAATTAAGAACCAATCGTCGTTTGGTTTAAAGTTGTTTGGTTTAGTAGACACGGGTTTTTTTTTTTTTAGCTCAAACTCCGACAATGGCACAGTCCACGCGACTAATACTTTGTTGGCCGCTTTGGTACCACAACAATACCAAAAAACGAACCCCAAAACGGTGCGGCAGGTCTGGTAAGTGGCGCCATCTCTTCGAAGACGTTGGAAAAAGTGTTATAACCCGAACTTGTAGGGCAAAGCCGTCAATAGACGGCGACATGGCAGGTTTGGTAAGTGGCGCCATCTGTTCGAAGACGTTGGAAAAGTGTCCCAACCCGAATTTGAAGGCGAATCCCGTCAACAGATGGCACTACAGGGTGGGGTACTTATTTGTACGACGGAATGGTGTGGCCGGTGACTTGGCCGCCTGCTCCGTATTATATATGTAGATGGTAGTTCTAGCAGTAGGGTTTTGTTTTTCCTGGGGGTTTTGTTTCGCGGTGTTCGTCCAGTGCTTGTTTTAATAGGTAATTTTCCTACTTTTCGATTCGCGGTTTAGTTTTGCCCGTGGTTGTTTCCCAGTTTTTTCTCGGTGTTGCCTGGACGTTTATTGAGACGGGTAATTCTCCTTTGATGCTCCCCCGTTCCTCCCATCCTCGTCCTTCTACCCGTCCATCTCCTTCCCTTCCCTCCTCGCTTCACGTAGTTGAATTTGGATGAGTGGTTGAATTAAATTCTGCCCCTCCCCTTTCCTCCACTCTCTACCCCTGCATGTCGCCTTTTTCCCTCCCCTCCCTACTTCTTCCCCATACCTACCCACTTTTTTCTTGAGCGAGCTGAACGCTCAAAGCTGTTAACTCCATGGTGATACGAGCTCTTTGTTACTTGATGACAATACGCTAGTGTGTGTCTAAATTTTCCGCGTGTCAGCTTGATTCTGCATAGTTGATCTTCGAAGCAAGCAGTCTGCATTAAAGACTGGCCTTTACCGATATACAATACACTAATCTGAGAAAGAAAGAAAAGACAACTGCCCCGACTGGGACTCGAACCTAGGACTTCCCGTTTGCTAGCTGGGCGCTCTAACCACTGAGCTACTGGGGCGGGTTCTGGCTACAGGCTCCAGCTGACCTAAGTAGCTGTTCAATCTTTATCACTGGTGACCTAGAGATCACAAACATAAATACATACTGTAGGTCACCACTGAGAAAGATAGAACAGGTACTTAGCTCGGCCTCGGTAGTGCAGTGGTTAGAGCGCCTGGCTAGTAAACAGGACATCCTGGGTTCGACTCCCAGTCGGGGCATTTTTCTTTTCTTTCTTTCTCAGATTAGTGTATCGTCACAAGGCCAGTCTTTAATGCAGACTGCTTGCTTCGTTTACCCTTTACGTTGTGATTTCTTCTTTATTTACTAGTTGATCTTCGTTTTCTGGGACATTCATTTGCTCCTTCAACGTGTATTTTCTTCTTCATGTACCCCGTCATAAGGGTCTCCATTTGACTACCTATTGTCTTTAAACGAATGGTGATGTTCTGCTTCCCACTATTTGTTTTTTTTTTTCCATATCCTTGTTGCACCCCATTATTTCATTTAGCAGCACTGTCATGTCAAAGATCCTATATTCCACTTGGATTTCTTCAGCTAAAGTGTCCCTCTCGTCGTCGTGGGGGAGATAACCCACTTTGGGTTCTTGCTCCCTAAAAAGATAACAACAACAATACTGCCATGTCTTGACATTGCGAAACAAAAACAATTTGATAACAATTCAACTGGCCTCTTGAAGCCAGAACTGAAGAACAAAATAAGTCGTTCAATGAGGTCGGCCGCAAATTACACACCGATTTCTAATTCTAATTCTAATTTCTAATGCCATTTAAAACTGAAAGATTTAAGCGAAAACCAGGATCGTTTCATTTTGGTTCTCAACAAGGAATTGAAGGATTTAACGATTTATTAATCGCCTAAGCGGTCCGAGACCATGCGCTCTACTACAAACTACGAACTGACATAAGTAACAGCAAATCCTATCATTACAAAGGAATATACAATATAAGCAACTGTAGCTTACGACAACAAAACCAGCGATTGACAACAAATGACACCAGGATAACCCTGGGAGCCCCAGGATGCAACCCCCCCACACACACACACACACACCGAAAGCCAAACTGCCAATTCGACGAGCCATATGAGTGTTCCAAAACCTAGGCCATTCGGCGAACAAGACCGTGTTCATGCACCTTCCGAACACAAGAGAGCAGGGCGATGGGATGGTAACTGGAGAGGATCAAATGACATTTCTTTCACTTCTCCATGGGAGAAAGGATCTTGAAGAGCCAAGAAAGAGGAACAGTACCTCCATCAAAGAGGCCCTAGAAGAAGACCAGGACACTCTACAGGGCCCTCCGAACAAAGTGATTTCAGAAAACAGTAGGAGAAGCCATCGATTGCAAATGCCCCACCCGAATGGCACAAATTAAGGGCCAAAGAGACCTCCGAAAATACCAAGAGGGAGGTCAGTAGGGCCCCCTTCACACCAGTCACCTGCCCCAACTACCGGTCATGTACCCAAAGGGAGATGAAATACCTCCGAAAACCGAGCATTAAAGGCATTGGCCATGTCCCTTCCCCTAAGGACGCAAACACCAACCCTGAAACCACAGCTGGAAAACAGCCCGAGCCTAACTGTTCACGTAGGCGAGAGCCAAAGGAAGCTGTCTCTCCCTCCTCAAGATAAACCTCGACTTTTGTGATATCCCAATGATGACAAGCCATTGAAATTCATAAAGGGGGGGGGGGCAAAATGGTGAAAGGCCCTCTTCCGATCCCTAAATGCCATTGTGCAAGCATGGGTCCACCACACGGGGCAGGGGAAAGGGGGGCCCTGGACCAACTCCCGTCACCATCCCCTTGCTGAGGGTGCCACTTGACCACCCAGGGCCCAAACTCCCATGGTCTACAACTGGACGACATGCAGGACAGACCCACGCCAGATAAAGCAAAACAGGGAAATGGTCGCTACCTCGAAGGTCGTTGGAGATGCCAAAACGAAAACACTCCATTAGCCGTTTACAGCACAGAAAGGAATCCAGTACCACCCCACCCCTCCACTGAATGAACTCCATCTAACCTATCCAAAAACGACACTAGGAGACGGCCCCTAGAGTTGCAACGGCGGCTGCCCCATAACCACTGATGACAACCAAACACTACAGGATGGGGGTGACCCAACTCAGGTAAGTCAGTCATCCTCCGAAAACTTACCCACCACATGCAAATAAACCAGAATGCACCTGAACACACACACACACAGACACACACACACACACAGCACATGCATCAACACCAGGATGCAGGGGAACACTAAGGAGGGAGTGTGGGACCTTCCAGTTCAAGTACCTTAACATTTGATAATGGAATGCTCCTGAAGCATTTAAACCGCGGAACGAATATACTGACACCCAGGGGGAATCCTGATCTCTTGCTAGCCCAAGACGTACACCTGACCGCACAGTGTATCGACCTCCTCCAACTTATTTGCAAGGCCCCTCACATTCCAGGAGCTCAAAGACAAAGGGAACATGAAGGCCTCGGACAACTGCCCACAATCCTCCGCAACAACAATCATAATGTCTGGTTCTCCATCACTGGTACAAGAATAAGGACCGTGTCCGCCGACAGCACTAACAATACTGGTAAGACTGGCAACACCGACAACACTGGGATACAGACCACACCCATCCGAGGCGACAGAGGCAGGTAAGGACAGGCAGCAAGATACATGAAGGAACAGCCCAGCCACCGGGTTTGTGGTCAGCAGGGTGAACTGCTATGGGAAGGGCAGAACCAGGATGGGGTGCACAATTGGCTACCTGTGACTAAGGCTGATACCTGTTCGGAGTAAGCACAGCAGCAATAGACACCTGCAGCCCTGGTATGGTGGGGGACAGAGGTCTAACCCGGCTCCTCTGCACCTTTCGGCGTTTCACCTGACGAAGCTCAAGAACCTCATCAGCCGCAAGGCCCATCACATAGCAAAACATCCCCACTAACAGAACTACCAACCACCAGAGCACCAAGCTCTGACACAGGTGCAGGAGCAGCACCAGAAGCCTTACAAATTATCTCCCATCTCGTCGACACTGGGGCTAACCCCTCCAGCTCTCACCCGTGTTCACGCACCAGCGAGTCATAAGACGTTGCGTGCGGACACGGATTCTCTTCCCCCTGGAGAATGTTCGGCACTCTTTACAGAAGACACTCGAACATGCCTGCTAGACCGTGGGAGACGCTCAGCAACTATCAGCGCAGGGATGCTGCACACAATGTTAACCTCAAAGGATTTTTTTTTAGCGAGCGTTAACCGCACCCGGTCATCTGCCCGACGAAGCCCTAAGGCCCTATGTCTGCAACACCCGGAATGGATTCTCAGGAGGTCACCCACCCAAGTACCAATCGGGGCCAATGCTGCTTAACTTCGGTGATCAGACGAGAACCGGTGTTTCCAGCACTGTAAGGCCGCAGACCTTACACAATGTTAACCACAATGTTAACCTGAACAAGATGCAACAATGATTAACTTACCTCGTGTCGCATCGTCACACCTTGCTCTAGGAAGTGGATGTGTAGTTTGACCAAGGTGACAGGAGTATTGGCAGGTGTAGTGGCGGGGTAGGGTAGGGTGCCTTCTGTTTATTTCGGTGTATTTCCGTGTGTTGGTGTGATGTGGTGTGTTTTGGGTGTACGTTAGGTTAGGTATAGTTTCGTAGTTTTCAGTTTATAGTAGGAGCGCATGACTTAAGTCTTTAGGCTCTGGTAAATAAATTCAAAGTGATTCAATCCAATCCGGTCATTTGCGCCTCAAATGTTGCACCATTGTTACGTGTTACAGCATTGTAGAATTTTGACATTGTTAGCCTCTGCTGCTGCGAAAAACGAGGCTTAAAGGCAGAATTTGAGGAAGAACGCCTGCTCACTTAAGGAAAATTTAAATTGTGTGGTGAGGAAAAATGTGAACCTTTCAAAACAATATTTATCCCTGTGCCAAGCCCCAGATGAAGGACTATCCCGAACTTCATGCCAACTTGTTAAAGTATACAAAATCAGCATGTTGCCGAGGTGAAGTCCGTCCATGAAGTGGCTGACTAGTGAGATTTTTTCTAATCAAGTTTAATATTTTTCTTGGGGGAATAAAAGTTAAGTCGAATTGGTTGGCATGCCAGAAGAGACCAACACGGTACGGTATTAAGGGAGGGCGCCTTCCTGGGAAAACGCGCCTTCGTTGGCTAAGGCGTATGCATCGGGGCATTTCTCCTGAGCATTTCTGACATGGGAGGTTTTTCGCAATTTCGAGAATATGCATGCTGTCCACATTTTCAAGTCATTGCTGCCTGCGCCATTGTCAATAGTTTTTCGCTGCTCGATAGAACGTTCTGCTGTTTTGAACTAGTGTGGAGATGGTGCTCCGAGTTGGGATGGCATTTCCTACTCTCTGCCCCGTTGACGGATCGTCTGAACCTTTTGGACTTCTTCAACCACAATAAAACTTCATGCTGAAAAAGATCCTTATCGAGATGTATATCAGGTATGAACGCTGGCGTTTATTGCAATATATGGCTCATACATACATAGAAAATAAAAACGAACTCGTTTGATGTTTAAGAAAGGTTTAGCTAAACCGCACTCAAAACACGAAAGGAATAAGACTAGCTTCCAGTAAGATTTCACATACCACAGTGTTGATGCAGTGTTTAGTCCACTTGAAACCTTACTATTCAACTACTAGAAACGTAAATAAAATCGAAACCATTACAACTGCCAAAACAAAAGCGCTGGTCATTCAAAAAGGGGTAGAAACGGTTATTTAATGTTTTATTATATGAGCTTATAGTACAGTGTAGATCAGATTAGTCCAACTTAAAAAGTGGCTTATATGGTTCAATTTGCAAGGTTGTGTTTAGATTATCGAGTAATGTATTTTTTATATTGGTAAAATTTAAAGCCAATTAGGAAACTCAATTTGGCGGAAGATGGACATACATTTGAAAGACCAACTCGAACCCATGCTGCAAAAGGTGCCTCCAACTCCACCCGGTGCTATTCAGCTAGTATGCCATAGTTCTGTTTGCTGTTCGTAATTGAATTCTACAAATCATTTTTTTTTTCGTAAAACTAATAGTTCTTGAATGAGACTGAATCTTTTTCAAGGTCGCCAGAGTTCGATGCTGTATCTTCCAATTATTTGACTTTAAACTGAAGGCGTGAGCCAATAAATTATTTGTTGCATCATTGTAGGCCCGGCATTTCTACTATAGGGAGTGAAAGAAAACAAAAACTAGAGGCACGCAATGCAGTTAACGACGTGCACGATATCATGATCTTGAATGAAGCCGCTGCTTTTTTAATTCATCTTTTCGTTGTTGGGAGGCAGGGAAGCCAATTAGTTCTTCTATTGGATGTAACGAATGGAAGTGAAAACCAAAGCAAATTGCCTGTTGATCAGTTGGTTCATACGTCGTGTTGCAGAATAGCTTCTTAAAATTGTATTGCTTTTGAAATAGATACGTCTTTGTTTACAGTCAAACTGAGGTTAAAATAAAATTGTGCAACGGAAGATAATAAAAAAGTGGTATTTTTTTTCAGTATTGAAAACGAATTGGGGTAGAATCACTAGTAGCAGCTATTCTGATCTCTAGTAAGAAGATGGAAAATTCCGTGTTTTTTTTTTTACTTTGAAACGAAATAGCTATAGACATGGTCGAACAGGGAAATACGCACTTTCAAATCGAAATTAACACAGAAAAATTCGTGTTCAGCTAATTTTCAACAAGCGTATGACTTACGCGCACGACGTTTGTCTTCCTCAGGCTGCTTCTTAGTCTTTGATTTTGTCTTTGACTTAGGCCCGTATTCTGAACGCTGACTAAAACTCGCACTTGACTTGAAATGACGTCACACCTATTTAGTGCCATTCACCACCAAAACTTCGTTTGGATACATTTGGAAGAAACCGGGTGATGAATGGCACTTAATCGGTGTGACGGCATTTGACTTGAAATGACGTCACACCTATTAAGTGCCATTCACCATCCGATTTCTTCCAAATGTATCCAAAAGAAGTTCTGGTGGTGAATGGCACTATATAAGTGTGACGTCATTTCAAGTCAAGTACGAGTTTTAGCCAGCGTTCAGAATACGGGCCTTAGTCAAAGACTAAGAAACAGCCTGACGAAGACAAACGTCGTGTGATTAAGTCATATGTTTGTTGAAAATTAACCTGAACACGAATTTTTCTGTGTTAATTTCGATTTGAAAGTGCCTGATTTCCCTAGCTTTAGACTGTGGTAAACATCTGAAGAATGATTGTTATTTTGCTTCAACAATAGACTTGAAGTGCGATGGTTGCAGCACGAGCGACACTATCACAAAACGAAGAATTGTTCTTTTTCCCATTGCTAAAGTCAGCGAGATTTCCCGATATCTAAAGACTATGAGTAAGACATTCCTAAAACTACTGATGTAAACCTATTTCGTTGCCTTACATTTTATATGAACCCATTCCGCACAGAGTTTCTAATCGTAACTGAAAAAAAAAATGGTTAACATTCTCAACAATAAATCGCAAATAATACAAAAAAAAAACAAAAAAAACAGCAGATCTGCCCAAAACAAAATCTTAGGATTCGCGGTAAGTTTTTTTTTCACAGTTTCTTAATCGAGGAGTTGATATCACGACTTCAAAAGGCGATACAACTTATTGGAAATATGTTAACAACATTTGTTTTCGACAAATCAACTTTTACTGTTAAATAGCTGTAAGAAAATGTATCACTATTTGGGTCGTTCAAGGATTTTTTTTATACTACATTTTCCATCATAGTGGCGATAAGAAGGCTCGGTGCACACGTGCGTTTTTTTAACGCGCGTTGACGCTGCGGTACCGCTGCGTTGACGCAGCCAATCAATGCACACGTGTGTTTTATTAACGCGCGTTGACGCTGCGTTGCCGTTACAATCAATGCACACACGACGGTGAACGCCAATACGCGTTCGGCCGGAACCCAATTCGCTGATCTCATGTATACAAAATTATGGTTTGAAACCAATGAGACGATATTGCTTTTTTCGCCTACCTCGTATACAAAAAATATATTTTCAAGCCAATGTGACAATATTTGGTACATTCATTCACTGATTTAAGACGTACCAGGGGAAAATGTTATACATCCTTTGCAGATTAACTAAAAAATTCGGATAAGTTCTTTAATTACGTCCCAATGAGTCTTCAATCATTTCTGCACCAACATTTCATATTTCAGGATAATTCCTTACTTCCCCCCAATAAACAATTCCATGTCTATTTCTTCGAAATTGGACGCCATTTTCGGTAACGCTTTTGCGATAAACGATGGACGTGTGCACCGCTCAGGTCACACAAGGTACTGAGAAACCGCAGGTGTGTTTGCGTTCGGTAACGCTTTTACGGCAAACGACGGATGTGTGCACCGCTCAAGTCACACAAGGTTTTTAGAGACGCAATTGCGTTTGCGGTAACGCTGCGTTGACGGGAGGAACTGCGGGGTAAAACGACCGCACAAGTGTCGTGCGGTAACGCAACGTCGACGCAGGTACGTGCGCAGTACTCAACAGATGTCACGTAAACCAAACCGCAAATGCGGTACCGCAGCGTCAACGCTCGTTAAAAAAACGCACGTGTGCACCGGTACTAAATGTTCTACGTAATAATAGAAAACTGTCAGTAAAAACGTTCTTAGGTTTAGATAGGAGTGTTTTCAATTTCAGTCTGTCTGTATAACAACCACAATGTAAACTTAGCAAGCAAAGTTGCTTTTGACGGTGCAAAATTTGCTCATCGGAGAACAAACGCTGAATCGCAATGCGAGTTGCATTATTCTCATGGTAATTCGCAAACCATTAAAACCCGGACACGCTGCATCCGCCAAGCGATTATTTAATTAATGCAACGGTTCTTAACGGCAACAGTTAGAAAGGTGTCTGGCTTTTTTGCCACAATAATGTGATGCTTTTTTCCTTCTTTTGTCCTGTCGTTCCCTTACGGATATTAATGCGGGGAAAAAAAAAGATAAAACATAGAGGGCAGGATGGAAGTCTGCCTGAAAGAAAAAAAATCCTCAAAATCAATGAAACGAAAAAAGCCCATGCAACACATTTCCACAAAGCATTACTATAGTTTTGTAGTCTTACATTCGCCTATCAAAAGTGATGATCATAAGCAAAATTACATCAGTTTATTTGATCCCTGAAAATGCACTTGAATTCGATGGATTTTCTTTGTCTTGAGTTTCACTTATGGGTATGATGTCTTGTATAACACTATAGACAACTAGCTGACGATTCTCTTGTCCATCCATTCAATCCGAAATCCGAAATCTGAGGTGAAAAATGCCTAAGAAATACATTATAAGTCATATTTAATAGGAACCAAATTTAAATTTTCTGAAAATCTCCCTGGTTCTTCCATTCCAAGGGTAATCGGAGATTTAGGCGATGGACACTTAGGCGATATACTTTAGCATTGGACATAAACCATTGGAAACTTAGGCGACGGCCAAAATAAAAATAAAATTTTTTTTTAGCTTGAAAATTTTACACTTTACACTTTAAAATCGAACCTTGAACACGATAGCTTATCTTTAAAATTGTATACTTTACAACAGTGGCGTAACTAGAGTTTTGTACTGAGGGAGCAACACTAGCCATTTAGCCGAACGACGTACAAGGAGAAACCAATAACAGCTAGAGGGTCTGGGAGAGTGCTGCGAGCTTCCCCAGAGCTGCGGCCCCAGAAGCTGACACATTTTTGCTATATTCCGGTATTTTCTGGCCTTGTAAAGTGCCGTTGGAACTATTTTTATTAAATCAGTTTTGCTGAATGCATTATACGCATACAAATTTTTGAAATGTAATCTTTTCAGTTTTTCATACAATACTAGATACTTATTTTTTATAAATAAAATACGTCTTCAGGATAGTCAACGTTTTTTTGAGCTATGCAAAAAGTGACTTGACCAATTAGCCGAATAAGCCTTCAAAATCTTATAGTGGGGGCGAAACGCCCCTTTGCCCCCCTACTAGTTACGCCACTGCTTTACACTTAAAATTAAAACGTTGATCCTACTTCCTTGTGTACCACTATTTGTCACTCCAAGATCAATGGCTTGATCGCCCGGACATTTAGGCGCAACTAGTGGACACTTAGGTGAATAGGATGGAAAATTGATAAACATAAAAAAATGCACTAAACATAAGCAAATTTGTTTTTAATGTATCAATATCATTCCTAATGCTTATAACTCAATGTCCAGTGCCCATCAACTGCTCCACATGTAATGTCGCTTAAGTGTCCGATATTTGTCGCCTAATTATCCAACCGTTTGGAAAATTGTTGTTTTTCTCGCCAAAGTATCCGTCGCCTAAGTGTCAGTGAATCCTTTCAAGTTGTGTTCTTTTGGCACTAGAGCATTAACTTTCACAAACGAAGACACATTTGATCGAATAAAATTGCCGTAAATTGCCTATTAACAGCCCTGTCAAAGCTACGGGGGGGGGGGGGGGGGGGGGGGGG
>JAHWFP010098136.1:20954-50015 GCA_023313725.1 Lithobius niger | reverse complement strand
GATCGTAAATTTTCTGCTAGATATTGACTAATAGCTTCATTCAAGAAAAACAATATTTCATCCCCTTGGTTTTCTGCACCAAAATTAACTAAAGCTTCATATACATGAAACAAACTAAATAAACTAGTAAGCTAATGAACTAAATTCCTGAGCAAATGAGAATAAAGGCATTGTGTTATTGCTACACCGAACCCAGAGCACATACGTGAATGATCGCATAAACGCAGAATTTTCTGCGAGCTATGGAGTTAGCCCCTTCGCCCCCAACCCCTGGACAGAAGTAAGATTCTAATAGTAACTTTGTTACGCCCCATCCCCCCTTTTTTTTAATCGAATTAATTTTAACAGCCCATGAGCGTTTGATAGACGGGTTACGGTACAGGCCAAGGTACCAACTCAGTTTCATATATATATTTTTTTGTTTTTTTTGTTTTTTACGTGACGCACACTTACAAACCCGTATCAGGGACGGTCCGAAGACTGGGATGGGGTGGCGGATATCGTGTGAGCTGAAATTTACGACTGGAACTCCATTTTATTCCGGAAAATTTGAGGAATTTTTTTTGCCTATTTCCTCGCCATTCTTCGTAGTTTCATGTCACCTTCCTTTTTTCCGACTGAGGTCCATTTTTCCGACTCAGCCTTTGTATTGGTTGGGAGTGGGGGAGGGAGGGGTAGTCACACAACCCCCTCCCCCTTATTTTCGGCCCTGCGCGTTGTATTATTTATTTCAAACTTTCCACATTGATTCGATGCCGTATTTGTGGGGGTTTAAATTCGTCGATCAATAAAATTGTTTTCTGGTTATTGACAATGTTATTGACATATGGCGAAAAAATACGCTGTTATGCTATGAAACGTTGAACGGTCCTTAAAACACTCATTTCAGAGAAAGTATTCTCAAATTAATGTGAAACAACTAAAAGAAGGTATAACAACTGTCCTTCAAGCTTGCAAGTCACGTGTTTTTTTTTTAACAGCCAAATACACGACACTTCACGTCTCTTTTCTACTGTATTTCCGGTCGTGACATTTTGGGAGTTTGATGTTCACAATTTTGTTGCTTAACTGTAAACGGCCAATCACGGTTCCGCTCGTAAAAAAATTAATCGACAATGTAAAAAAAAAAGTACAGTTTACAGTAGACAAATATACAATGGCAATTGAAACATACGTCAAGCCAGCCAGCCAGTCCAAGCGGTCACGCATACTTGTTATAAACATGTGCGCATCGGGCGAACAGACATCTTAGTGGTTTAATTAAAGTGACGATTGCATACCAAGTAGCTGGAGAAACAAAGATTTTGCTGAGCGCACTCACGATTCTCTAAAATAACAGCTTCGTTGCATGGCATACTTACGTAGAGTTTGGTAAACAGGTCTATTTTCATGAGACGTGTTTTTAATAATAATAATGATAATAGGTTTAATCACCAAGCTTAAGGTAATCTGGAAACAAACAGGGCTGCTTACGCCAGTCCACGAATTTCATTAAGTTAAAAGTTAAGCAATAAATGGGCCGGTGAGAGCTAAAGAGTACAGTGTTCGGGCCTCTTTAGGATAGAAGTGGTCAGAAAGTCCCAAATGACGCTTGACGACAGCAACAGACAGTCTGCTCAGTCAAGGAATTCCAAGTTGCGACAACCCTGACAGAGAAAAAATTTGTTGGCAATCTAACCTAGTGCATGTGACTACTAATTTAAAGCTATGTCCTCTCGTCAAAGTTACGGTACCTAAGTCGGAAAAAAAGGAAGTTAACCGACCAAAAAAACATTCAGAATTTTGTATCAAACCACTAAAACCCAGGATCCGATTTAGTAGGGGCCACTATAGGAAACGCCGAAACGGTTCGATCGGTTACAATGAAACAGATTTTTTTTTTTTTTTTGTATAGTGGAACAAGCACGAGCTCCTATGTGAATAAATAAAAGATACGTCAATTGGTGACATCATATATTGAACAGTATTTCAGTATTTAAGTAGAACGGATACGTGCACAGGTAAAAAGTTGCACTAATTTCACAACATGACATAAAACATATTTTTATTCTTATTTTGAACAATTTTCTGTATTAAACATTAGCTTTATTTCCCTTAAACGTTCTGAAATTGCTTGTGTTCTTCATAAATGTCCGTACAGCATTGCAAGATTTTGAATACCAAACATAATTAAAAGTGTGATATAAACTGATTCAACACAGGTTGTAAAAAAGGTAAACAAAGTCGGTGATCGCTGGTTTATCCAAATATTTGCCTTATTAATCGCGTAAGTGGTATGCTACGGTAATTGTTTTGTTTTTGTTAAGTTGTGTTTTTGATTATGTCAACGACACTGCGTTTAATCACAACCGGCCGGGATTCAAATACAATATTTGGGTATAACTCGCAAGTTTTCATTAAAGTAATTTGCGAACGAGTACGAGCATAACTGTAAGACAAAACGAAATAATCACCATTCTGTTGAGCATAAACCAATTGACGAAAGGAGATATGGTTGGTTAGTAATTGGGCGTCTGAGGTGGTCACTTCACAATCCACTTTCCATTGAAACGTCACTCAAACGCCATTCTTATAGGTCGTCTTCAACACGTCATCTGACAAATCACCCTATGATTAGGTGGCGCTGCCGTCTGTAACGTTACATGCGGTCTGCAACAGAATGGAGTAGTTGCTTCTTGGTTTGTCCGGTAGATGGGATTGCTATTCTATAGCGGATGAGGACGTCACGTGTTTCGCACTATATATGGAAGCAACAATGGGTCACTGGACTCTCTTTGGTCAACCCTTGCCCTCACTCGCTTTCCCTTTCGGCCATTTACATAATTTACGAGACAAAAGACGATGACAGACTTTAAAAGTCGCTGACTTCACTGCCTGCCCTCACTGCCCTTGTCACAAACTCCTATGCTCTAACGACACATTATTTTGCAAATAGTAAAGGGTAAACAAGGTGAGGGTAAACACGTTCGCCGCATTTGTGAGAGTCAGAAATTAAATTTCACACACAATGTGGTATTGCGAAGTTTAACGGTTTATTGTTGACGTTACATTTACACACTTGTATAAGGCCGCAAAAAATTAATTTATGTGGTTCTCAGGAATGATACTAAAAAAATTGATGCGAGAGGGCGATGTTTTTTCTCCTTTTTATTCGCGATTTTTCAGATGCGGGCGAGGGCTTTTTTTTTTACCAAACAAAACGAAATCGGTAGCTTACATTTTGTTGGGATAAAAACACTGTAGCCAGCAGCACAAGCGAATAAAAACAAAACCTTATATTTCGGTATCAATGTGGGAAGCACGCGATACCTTCATCAGAGGATGGTAAAAAATAAAATTAATTAAAACACCTTACATTTGTACATAACAGGGTATGGCCGAAGTGGCATTTGGATGAACTGCATTGGCACTAAAATAACAAAAAATATTGACAGATAAATGTTTAAAAACACATTAAAAGTAAATAATAAATGCAATGGTCGAAAAATTCACAAAAAGCAAGCTAAATTCACTAATTAATGTAACTTTGTTACATTTTGTTGTGAAGTATATCTATGATTTAATGCCAAATGAGCGTGCAGAAACTGCACATATGATAAAAGTCATTCTTTACATCCAAGTTTTTAGTTGTGGCATGCCTCTGAACATCCCTTACATCCGTTTGGAGGCAGTTTCTTGAACGGAGCAGATTGCTGGTGTGGTCATCGGCTCCAGGAATTGTTTGATGAAAGCGCTGATGCGTGATCGTTATCGTTATAAAAAACGTTTCATGCGGCAAGAAAAAACTCATGCGTGCGCTCCTGAGAACCACTTAATTAACTTTTAGCGGCCTAATTTAACTTCACTGAAGCGTTTACGTTTTTAGAACCAGTGGGTGGAGCCCGCTGCATGCGTTAAGGTAAAGTTGGTTCAGACCACACAGTAAAAAAAGAGCTTAATAGGATAATTTTACGTTTGAATACTCACTCTGCCCGTTGTCGTTTTTACGAACCCATTATTTTAGGTATCAGCTTTTATAGTTTTTGCCTTACCATCATAACCAGAGAATTACAATAGTCGAGCGATGCTAAACGATGCGCAATGGCTGTTTGCCGTGACGTCACCATGAGTTAGCCAATGACGAACGAGAACAACGGCTATTTGGCCGTCTGATTGGACTAGCCCAGTCACGTGATATGAACGTCACAGCAAACAGCCATGGCGTGTGGTATAGGATTTGTGCTTTACGTGATGAGCAGCGATTCTGACACGTCGTATTGTGTAGATATTTGCTAGGCCTACTAAATGGAGTTCGGTCGTGCTTGCGTTACATAGCGAAGACCAAGAAAACAGTCGATTAGAACAACATGGACGGTAAGTGCTCCTTTTATCTATCTTAAATCAGAATTGATTGGCTGATGGCTGCTGTTTAGAGGCTCCTGATTGGTAAATTGCCATTAGAAAATTATGAAGGTACTTGCAGTCGTACCCGGCTTCGCCCCAGGTTTTGTTACGCCTGGGGGTTTTGTTTCGCAGTGCTCGTCCGCTGCTGGATTTGACAGGTTCCTTCTTTTCGATTCGTGGTTTTGTTTTGCCCGTGGTTGTTTCCCAGTTTTCGGTCGGTATTCTCTGGACGTTCATTGCGACAAGTAATTTGTCCCTGCAATACTCCCCGTTTCCTCCCATCCTCTCCCTACACTCGTCCTTCCCGCCCCGTCCTCGTACTTGCCCCTCTCCTTCCTTTCCCCCTTTGCTACACGTCTCTGAATTTGGATGGGTAGTAAATTGAATGCTACCCCTCCTCCTCCTTTCCTCCTCTCTCCCCCTCCCTGTCCCCTGTCTCCCTCCCTTGAGCGAGCCGAACGCCTGGTTGCTGGTGGCATCCAGTGGGCGACTTTCCATCGCGACTGTTAATAGTACATTTTCTGCTTTTGGCTTGCAATGTTCAACAATGACTTTGTCGACTCCATCGCTTTTACTTCGGTGTTCACTTTTTGGCTTACAACAATACACAACAATGAATTGCTCGACACAATCAATTGTTTACTCCTCTTAACTCTCACCTTTAGCTCTGAAACTTTGGCTTATAGTGTAATATCTTCTCAAAGAAATGTTGATATCTTATAACCCTGGGAGTTACACCTTATCTGTTAGACTGAGGAGGAGGATAAATGCAGTAGACCTCAGTATGCAGTCACCAGCTGGCTGTTTAATTGCTCTCAGGTGGACTGTCAAGTTGATTTAATGACTTTCTTTCACTTAGGCTTTTAGCCTGAAGCATGTTGCCACATAGTACCACCGTAATAGTTACTGCTATCTCTGTAAATACACAAAAATAATATAAAGTAAGAAATTTTAAGCAGCTTCTTTGTATACAATTTTAGTTTAGGTTGAGTTGGCGGTTTCGCAAGAAGTAATTTTGGTTTGCAAGAGAGGCTGAGGTGGAAGTTCAAACCTAAACCAGACAGTAACTTAACATACTGGATCCAAGAACACACTTAACGCTTTTGTTCAGCAACAGTATTTTCGTTTTATGTTAAATGAAATGTGGCCCAGTCCATTGTCTTTTAACCTTGTTTGGTTGATCATCATGATGATCACGTCTTTCAAAGGTTTTCAAGATCACCGGTGCGTGAAAAACAATCGTAACATGGTCTAACGGAGTCTCGTCACATCTCCAATGTGTGTCTAAAGGGTTAACTTGGCTGTCCACAAGATTGTGCATTTCGCATGCAAAGCAGTTGCTTTATTCAGCTTGGTCAGTTTTTCCTCTTGCGTTTTTTTCCTGACAAATGTGGTTCAAAGAGATCTCGACACTCAACTTTAGTCTTTCAACTGCTGGATTATATCGTTAAAGTATTGCTATCTTATATATTAGACAATATTGTCAGTAAAAGTTTGTGCAAACCTATGTTGTAAAGTTCATGCTAAAAAATAATTTCGCAATAAGTTAAATTAAAGTTACATATGCACTGAATTGTATTGGTGACTTAGTTCATATGTGAAAACCCTTATTTGTGGGGGGGGCCCCCCCCCCTTGTTGGACTACCTACCTATTGGATGAAAGACAACTTAAAAAATAAACCTCGAAAAATAAAATTCATGGCTCCTGGAAACATTTAAATGCCTTAAAATTTGGAAATAAAACGATAATATTCTAAAGTACAGTCACAGTTAATATGATCATATCAGAAAAACCGAAAAATAAACCATAAATCACCTATTACAGCCCTGGCAAAGCTACGGCCCACCCTCACAAAATGGTTTAAGGTCAGAAATCGTGAAATTACTTTGTTACAGCTCCTCCCCCCCCCCCCCCCCCCCACCTCCTGGGCTGCAACTAGGTTATTTCACGATTTCTGATCTTAAAGCATTTTAGATCGCAATTTTTCTGCACCAAAATTAACTAAAAGTTTCACACATAAAGCAAACTAAATAAACTAGTAAACTAATAAACTAAATTCCTGAACAAATTACGTGAATGATCGCATAAACGCCGAATTTTCCGCGATGGCCTATACATCCTTTCTGGACAGATGTTACTATTCGAATTATAACTTTGTTACGGCCCACCCCCTTTTTTCATTGAATTAATTTTAACAGTCTGTGGGTGTATGATAGACGATTTACGGTAATATTAAGAAATAATTATGGCTTGGTGTGCTGTTACTTTGATATCTCACAACTGTAAACTCAGACACATTCACAAGTACTTTTCAATAGCTTGAGCATAGCATCCTGATTCGTTTTCCCACCTGTGTAGGTTGGTTATGCCTTTTTACAGTAGTTATCAGCTTCCTTGAGAGATGGACAGAACGAACCACTACTAAAAGCTTACCCAAAATGAAAATAAAAAATTTTTAAAAATAAGGCCGAAAAAGAACCGAACACGGAATGATACTAGTGCGACATTGTGTCCTATCAGCATCATCAACAGCGATGAGCTTTTAGAATAGTTTTGATATCAAATTACTTTTAAAATCTAAGGAATATTTATAAAAAAAATTGCAGACTTATATCTTGTGATCCCTGTTAATTTAGTTTTTTACTTTATTTTTTCTTCCAGGATCACATCCAAGAAGTGTTGGACAAATGGACGCAGATTGATGATGAAATTTGGGCTAAGGTGATTTGTCTCGAAAGAAATAGGAGAGTAGCGAAAGCATATGCACGAACTCCCGTCCTCACTGTAAATGGTTCAGATGATGGATTTGATGGATACAGGTAAGTAATAGAACTTTTGGTCGAAGGCACACTTCAGTTTTTTGAAGGAAGCCAAATATTTCTTCTATTGCAGTGGTTCTCAACCTTTTTCAAATTGCGACCCCCCTAAAGAAATTTTTTTTCTTCGACCCTACCCCCCCCCCCCAAGTAAATTCCTTCGCCCGTCGGTTTCACAACACTAGGGGGTCTGGGGGAGTGTTGTGAGCTTCCCCAGCTCTGTCCCGGGAAGCCAACGCTTTTTTTGCATTTTAAACGTCGTCATTTGCTCATAAAAAAAAATAGCCCTCGTATTTTGTAGAATTATACATTATAGTATATTGTATAATTCTATAAAATATGAGGGCTGTTTTGAGATAAAAGTACTTTACAGTTAATTAATTTTATTAATGATTAAATTTCAGAGGGGAAAAGATTTTAAGTTGAAAAGATTTAAAAAAAAAAAATTTTTTCCCTACTTATGTATCGCGACCCCCGAGAGGACGCCCGCGACCCCAAATAGAGTCGCGACCCATAGGTTGAAAATCACTGTTCTATTGGAATGAAAAGTTCCTTCAAATTAAAAATAGTTACCTACCTTTGCTGCTGTTCATCCTATATGCGCAATTGTGGGTTAAATTTGACTTTTGTAGGCTCTATTCCCTATACGTAATTTTGATGAAGTTAGGGTACTAGGTCTGCTGTTAGGTTAAATCGTAGGTTATCGTTAGGGGCGTAATGGTCAAGTTATGGAGACTTTCAGGTTTTTTAAAACCTAAATTTTTCCTAGCTCATGCTATGGTACGACACATCCCGCTTTTTTGGTTGATTATGATTATGCAAAATCGTAATTATGCATACAAACACTTTCAACACACATTTTTCTTTCTTTTTTTTTTTTAGAATTGGACTTTGCGGCTTCGACAACCCGATGAGAGATGCCAAAACAGACGAGGTCAAACGGCACATAGGACATGTAAGTGTTAAGCTTAAGCTTTGAGTGTGTAGAGCAATGAACATCAAAAAAATTAAGACTACCGAACCTGTCACTGAATTTCAGTGCATTAGATGTAAAGCAATTTTTTTTTAGCGAAGGCGAGGCAAACAGTCAGCCCTAAGACAGGAAGCCTTGTAAGATATGCTGTTTGCTTCGTCATCTGTTTACTTTGTAAATTCTTTCGATGAAAAATCTTATTTTAGCTATTTGATAGTTGTTTGATAGTCGCAACTTTCAACAATTCTAGCTAGCCATTTATGCTTTTCAAGAACGGAAGTTAGAGCATGAAGGCGATCAGATACTGCCCTAGTTCTACTGCAAAAGTATTTGTCAAAAATGTTTTCATTAATCAAGAACGAAAGTTAGTGATTCGAAGTTAGTGATCACCTTCGAACCTCTACCTTTCGTTCTTGGTTAATGACTGGGAAACAGGCTTTGGGCCTATTGCAGGCGGGTCAAACAGATCTTCATTTCAAACTTATATTTAGTTTTTATTGTAATGATTTGTTAATGCTCCTAAAAAATCTAGATGCAATACTCACTCGGCTAAGTTGGGCTCTTTGCCTTTTGGTGTAACATACTGCTGCTTTTTGCTGGCCTTTTTCTTTTTTTAGCTTTTTTTTTCAAGTATAGGTCTAAGCTACGTAACATATTTATTTTAATAGGCTTTCATTTACGCCAGCATTCTTTTTCCTTTTAGTTATTTGCAGCCTCTTTTCACATTGCACACCCTCGCGGCCGACTAAAAGTGAAACGGCACATAGCAACCGCTGTTTGAGCTGCCGCCGCCAATAATTCTTACAGTGTTTACAGGAACTGCTGTGCAAAGTGTAGAACGTAAATTAAAATTAATAATAAGGCATTTAACTGCAAGCTAAACAATCATCAATACGATAGCTTTTAACAATAATCAAAAGATTTAAATGGTTCACAGCGCTGCTGCAGGTATAACACTTAACACTTGCACTGACGAAAATGTTGAGGCGCACACCTCTATCGCCCACTGCAACAGCGATCTCTATTATATAATCTAAAAGTAATAACCATCACGATTGTGGTTAAAAATGTTAGCTTTTATGCCTAGTTGGCCTAATTTTTAGCGTTTAGGCCTAATTTTTGTCTGGCGATTTTATTTCATAAGTAGCAGTTAACAGTTGGGTTTGGAGTTAGGCCTATTCCTTCATGCGACACGGTTTTGGTTTCCAGACTTCACATAACCGTGCAGTGCGGAATCTTTAAACTATCAGAGGCAGGCATATTATTGTTTCGTGCTATGATATAAACATGTTGTCTGCTCTAGACTTTTGTTCTATGTATACCACTTCGCAGTGATATGACGATTTCAGGTTTCATATTCGGGATTCCCATCGCTAGTATAAACGACTATAATATTGTCACTGTGCTGAAGTGAATATCTCCAATCATTCTTTTTTCAAATGAAACTAGTGTTTGCCGTTGTTGAAATCCTTTTGTTTTTTATGGTTGCGTTTCTTCCTGTAGTCGTTAAATGCAAGGATCAAATGTTATTATTTCATTGAGTTACGTCGAAAAAGGTTATTAGCTAGAAGGAAGTAACCAAAATTTAATTTGCCGTGTTTTCTAAAGTTCACTTGACAACCACCAGCATGGTATATGTATCGTCGGAATTTCTTAACTATTCAGGATTCCAAATTTACAATGGTGAATGTTAGAAATAAATTCAAAAAATTGCAATTTCTGCTGTACAGTAATAATTGTTCAATTTACGCCAAACTTCGGCTCAGCAATACTTTTGGGGGTATAAAGCGATGTACCAAATTTAATTCCAATCCGACCTTTCGTTTGGGCTCCACCCAGAATACAAAAGTGAAACCAACGGACCAACAAACCAACCAACCCACATTCTGCAATTTGGTGTCCGTTATAGGCTACGCTTCGCTCGCTCGATCCGCCAAAAACATTCTTGGCAGTAATTAGTCTTGTGACGGTCCCAGAATTTCACCTCGAGTGTTGCGATACGAATCCCTCCATCTGTCTCTGTTCATCATAGCTTGGGTTTTCAAAAGCCAACAAAATAAACGCGGTCCTCTTCCATTATTTCATGTCGGGCTTTGCGGGGGGCACATTTTCATTATTCAAGAACGAAAGTGATAGGGCAGTCAGACACCGCTCTAAGTTCTAACCATTATAACTAAGGCAGTGTCTGATCGCCTTCGAACCATGCTTTTGTGGTGCGTGCTTTCGCAGAACCAGGTTAAAACTAGCGCGGTTATCTGATCGCCTTCAACCCTCCAACTTTGAAGCAGGGCACAACAATTACTGTTACTTCTGCAAGGTTCTCTAACTCGTTCAGCTTGGTATTATAAGCAAGACAATATTTCTCTTGACAAATATTTAATTTGCTGTAACTTAGCACACTTGCATTGTTTTTTTGTTTGTTTTCTTTGGTGTTTTTTTTTCCAAAAACAAATGTTTTAAACATGAAGACTTGAAGCATGTACATGGCTATTATCTCCCACAAAAATGAAAGCAGTTGGTTTACCACAACGGCGCTAGGCTTCGCCGGCAAAAACGTCCCAAGCACAACAACTACAAAAACAATAATCCCAACATGGTATTTCATTTCTGTACTGGAAAAGCTCAGATGAAATCTTACATAAGCGTCGCTGGATTATCACTCGTATATCGTTGTTTCGCTATTTATAAAAATAGCTTTTTGCGCGTCTTTACGGACGTATTAACTACTCGTGTCATTCTTATCGCTGATCTGAGCCGATGTCACATACGAGACACTGAGTGTATTCTGTTTTCGGGTCACTTCACAGTTGTCAAGATGATAAAGTAACGTTGAAAAAGCATGTGTTTTTTTTCTTGGTCCCACTTGTTTTCTCTCTTGTTTTGGGATTGCTGTTTGCGTCTTTCTGACTGACATGCCATTTGTCTCAGTCTGATTTGCCTTCAAACACGATTAGACGGACACACGGGGAATGTCACTTATTGCGATCCGGAATGCAAAGGGTAAAATACACTTGCAACATTCCAGTGCTTTTCCCAGGGTGTATGACCGTTTCGCTGATTACGGTTTTGCCGAATCCCGTTTCGCCGAAATTAAAGGGATATTCCTCCCAGCGCCATTTTTCTCGATCCTCAACATCAAGTACGGCCCTAAAGGTCTATTTACTTACCGTTAGACTTTCTCTTGCTAAAAATCCGTTTTAAAATGTGGCGTCTAGGAGAGTTTCTGTTGAATATTGGGGGAACTTTATAAGAACGTAAATGATCCTGTGCGCGCCTACAATGACCTTGAAGTTTTATCTGTGTATGCGCATTACTAATTTTAATCGTTTGCTAATAATTACTATGAGATCAAAAATCTAAAAGACTAATACAGTAAAAATTAAAATTAATTATTCCAATAGATCGCCGAAGCAAAATTGTAAGATGCTAGTCTAGAAAATTATAAATTATGATTTTAAAATACGAGAATCATTCCGGTTTGTGACGACACAATTAATGGTTCACGCTGGCTTGTCTATTAGGCGCAATGCCAACTGAGACAGTATAGCTGCATTCTTCCCTGCGAGGAACGAAGCTACTGTCTCAGTTGACCTTGGCTATGGTAAATGTGCGGATGCGATCAGCGCGTGGCTGTTATAGGGCAGGTGAAAGATTATAAGGCAGGCGGGAGGTTGCTTTAAATCAGTGTGTTAATTTTCGGCGACACGGGAATTCCGTTTCGCCGAATTCCATTTCGCCGAATAATCGTTTTCAAATTACGTGCCTCGCTCGCGCTACAGCTCTCGCTGCGGCTAAACATATAACTTCAGAAACCACAACTAATCACAAATTCCTAACAATTAGGAATGCATCTTTAACTTCTCCAACGTCAATTTTTTTTAGAATATTTTGATTAGGCGAAACAGGAATTCCCCTTTGGCCGAATTTTAATCAGTGCTTAATTTTCGGCGAAACGGGTATACACCTTTCTCAAATGGCTTTCAACCACTCTTCTGACTTTCAAAATCATGCAATAATAACGTTACTAAACTCGTTAAAAATTTAAAGGACAAATTTGGCAATTTCCACTGGCATGTTTCAATTCTTGACACAATTAAATGCAAAAAGAACGACTTGGACACACACACCCGTTGCATACCAGACGACATTGCTCAATTAAAGCACGTTTTACGAAATCTGTTTTGGTTTTTCTGTTTTCCTACCAATCGACAGCAGTAAGTGGTCAGCAAGACTTTAATTTTAGAAGGTTGAATGGGCAGGAATTATACATCGCCTGTTCAATACCCATGGACTATTAAAAATTAATTCGATAAAAAAAGGGAGTGGGCCATCACAAAGTTATAGTTCGAATATCGTACTTCAGTCCAAGGAGGGTTAGGCCTAAATCTTTGGAATACACCATGCTAACGTCGACTCGTTTTGGAATATACCACCTCCCATAGCTAACGTCTCATTCTAGAAAGGGTATTATTACAAGTGTGGTCATTGTTGCTTTCAAACCAAGCAGAGCTGAACAACGGTTACATAATTTTGGTTCACCATGTATATAAAGGCTGCGCACACCGCCGTAAACTTAAAGGCGGGTTGCACCCGGCGGGGGGGGGGCCCCCCCCCACCCGCAGACGAAAGCGGGCAGCATCGATATCTAGTTCAGTCTAGCACTGGCTCGCAGCAAGCAAAGGAATACACAAACAAATATCGTTTATTTCAACAAACAAGCACGTATGCCTCCTTAATTACTGAGTAAAAATTTGGTACGTCCTCGTGCACCTAGAAAGAAGGTATAAAGATTAACGATATTAATGCCACTCGATGGCGCCACGGTAGAATATAAAGAAAATAGCCCTGGCGCCATCTAGTGACAATAATATCGTCAACCTTCACAGCTTGCTCCCAGGTGCACGAGGACGTTCCAAATTTTTACTCAATAATTAAGGAGGCCAGAGGCTTGTTTGTTGTGTTTAAAGGTATTGCTTTGTGCATTCTTTTGCTAGCTGTGAGCATGCGAAGAGAGAACTCCATAGGGCTGAATGTTGCAGACTTTCATTTGATGGCAACCCACCTTTAAATACAAACCACGTGGTAATTGCCTGAAGAAGACAGATAAATGCTGGTTTTTTCATCTAATAAGCTGTCAAAAATTTGCAAGATATTGACTGTGCAAGTATTTATTCTTGTCCTGTGATATCCTGACTTTTGAAAATGAGTGTAAATCGAAGTGAGCGTCATGCCGCTGATAGTGATATACAGGGTGTAACAAAAGGTTGTGTCCATACTTGGGTGACTAATTCCTTGCATGAAACTAACAACATAATTCCTGTAAACATTTGGCCAAAAACGTTTTATTCTTTAGTTATCGCATGAATTAATAACCCAAATTCCAACTTCTTTTCCCCCACCCACCCCACTTCCACTATCTGGCGATTGCAAACACAAACAGAATAGGAAGGTAGTGAACGAATATAGTGAAAAAAGTGTTAAAAGAGTCAAAGTCAGACTAACGGAAAAATATCTCTTGCCCAAACATTTGTCCTAGAGGGGGAGCAACCATTGTTTGAAATTGTCGTTAGTTAGTGTTAATGTAGGCCTGATAATACCATAGTGGTTTTAATCCCGTAAACAGATACACGGCAGAAACTCAAAAAGAAAAACGTCTTGAAATAGGAAAATCGAAAACAAAACCCACAAGGGTGAAAAGAACCCGTCAAGTTGCAGTCAATTAAAATAGTAATATCAGAGCCAAAATGGCTGCCACCAAGTTGCTACATTAGTTGTCAAGCTAATCCCACCGACTATTACCTCAAACGTTAAATCAAAAACTTGCTTGGCAACTAATGTAGCAACTTAGTGGCAGCCATTTTGAATCTGAAATCACTACTTTGATTGGCTGAAACTTGGCGGGTTTTTTTTTTCACCCTTGTGGGTTTTGTTTTAGATTTTCCGATTTCAAGATGTTTTTCTTTTTGAGTTTCTGCCGTGCAGAACCTAAAAAAAAATCCAGTTCACGGGATTAAAACCTCTATGGTATTCCTGCATTAACACTGACTAACGACAATTTCAAACAATGGTTGCTCCTCCTCTATGACAAATGTTTGGGCAAGCAATATTTTTCCGTTAGTCTGACTTTGACTCTTTAACAGTTTTTTCACTATCTTCGTTCACTACCTTCCTATTCTGTTTGTGTTTGCAATCGCCAGATAGTGGAAGTGTGGTGGGTGGGGGAAAAGAAGTTGGAATTTGGGTTATTAATTCATGCGATTACTAAAGAATAAAACGGTTTTGGCCAAATGTTTACAGGAATTATGTTGTTAGTTTCATGCAAGGAATTAGTCACCCAAGTATGGACACAACCTTTTGTTACACCCTGTAGTTGTTAAAATATTTATAAATAACCTAGTCAACACTACTAGTGTATAACAGGTATTTAATAACATTCGGTTAATTAATAACTTAACTAAGGTGAAATGACAAAAAACACTTAATATCTACAAAAAAAAATTGTTCCCCAATCTTTGCATCGCATAGCTTTTCTGACTTTTGGGGTCGTTCTATAACACAAATGCTGCCAAAAATAAAACGTTGGTGGCTCGATTTTGTAGAATCTACCAATTGGTGTTGAATCGTCGAAAGTGGCGAAAAAAAGATTGCTTTTGCCTTGTGGTAGTTTTAATCACCATTTCTGCCATTTTGGGGTTTTTGAAAGCATCTTAATCGATCTAAATCGATAACATGGGAAACTGCCCCTCCCCCTCCTCCTCGGAAATCACACATAGAGGGTCACCCATGCCCATTTACACGGTGGTTGCTAATGAGACATGAACGCCGTGAATCTAAAAAAGTGAAGATGATAAGTGGTGCTAGAGACTAAGTTTGCAAATCGTGTCTAAAATAGGGACAACAAACACTCTTTGCTGGAACGCCTCTAAATTAAAACATTCAACCCTGACTCAAGGTCAACGGCTAATTAGCGTATTTTTGCAATGAATGACGACTAGGGTATAAATCTTTAAACACAACCCGTCTGCTGTGGGTTTTTTTTTTGTGTTTTTTTTTATTACTATGTTACAATAGAGAAAGGATGAGGGCAAATTGCCTTGGGGCCGAGGGTGTCTCGAACACAATGAAGAGTTTTACGTGATTAAAATGTAATGAGGCTTTATTAGTCTCTGTTTTGGCACCAAAAGGCCAAGAGGGGGCCAATCTTTATTGGCAATAAATGAACCAAGATGTTCGAATGATTGAAAGGGAGGGGGGGGGGGAGAATATTAATTTCGTTAATTATTTGAATGTTTTCGTTGTGCTGGCATAAGCGATTTAGAGTTTTCATTACGAGTTTCATTACGTGTATAATAGTTGGATACAGCAGTAAGGTTTCACGTGGACTAAACAGTACAGCCCTTACAAAAAAAATATTGCAGTTTTTTCAATGAAAACTGCACTTTACTGCAGTTTTTACTCTTTTAACTGCAGTTCTCTTATGGAACTGCAGTTTCAGTGACAAAGAGCAGATTTCAACTGCAGTTATTGTAGACTGTAACTGCAGTTCCACTGCACAACTGCAGTTTCTGTGACTAACTGCAGTTTTCAACTGCACTTCTTGTAGATTGGAATTGCAGTTCAATTACAGAACTTCAGTTTTTCTGTAAACTGCAGTTTTCAAGTGCAATACTTGAAAATTTTAACTGCAGTTCTATGAGAAAACTGCAGTTTCTGAGACAAAGTGCAATTTTCAACTGCAGTTCTTGTAGATTGTAACTACAGTTCCACTATACAACTGCAGTTTGTGTGAATAACTGCAGTTTTCAACTGAAGTTCTTATAGACTGGAACTGCAGTTCCATTACATAACTGCAGTTTTGTGTAAACCGCAGTTATTAAGTGCAGTATTTGAAAATTGTAACTGTAGTTCTATGAGCGAACTGCAGTTTCTATGAGGAAGTGGAATTTGTGTAGAAAACTGCAGTTTTCAACTGAAGTTCTTATAAACTGGAACTCCAGTTCCATTATGGAACTGCAGTTTTTGTGTAAACTGCAGTCTTCAAGTGCAGTACTTAAGAATTGTAACTGCAGTTCTATGACAGAACTGCAGTTTCAGTGATGAAGTGCCCTTTTCAATTGCAGTTCTTGTAGACTAACTACAGTGCCACTACACAACTGCAGTTTCTATGATCAACTGGAGTTTTTAACTGATGTTCTTGTAGGTTCAACTACAGTTTCTTTACAGAACGGCAGTTTTTGTGGAAACTGCAGTTTTAAAGTGCCTTTCTGTGATAGAGTGCAGTTTTCAGCTGCAGTTCCCATAGATTTTAACTGCAGTTTGTGTGGAAACTACAGTTCCATTACAGAACTGCAGTTTTTATGTAAACTGCAGTCTTCAAGTGCAGTACTTGAATTTTATTTCTGTGACGAAGTGAAATTTTCATCTCCAGTTCGTGTAGAGTAACTGCCGTACCACAACACAACTGCAGTTTCTGTGATCAACTGCAGTTTTTAACTACTGTTCTTGTAAACTGGAACTACAATTTCATTACAGAACTGCAGTTTTAAAGTGCATTTCTCGTAGACTGGAACTTCTGTGACAGAACGGCATTCTGTGTCAGACACTACAAAACTGCAGTTAGTGTGGAAAACGTCTTACAGACTGGAACTGCAGTTGCATTAGAACATACGTGCAGTTTTTGTTAAAACTACAGTTTTCAAGTGTAGTTCTTGTATACTGGAACTGCAGTTTCATTCCAGATGTTCAGTTTCTGAATCAGAATCCTATATTCAAGACTAGCCGTCGTCAACAATAGTAGCAGTTTATATATATATAATGACATTGTTCTACTGCTGCAATTCTTGTAGATTGTGACATCAGTTTACAAGTTAAACTGTAGTTTTCAGTTACGATTATAGACTGAAAATGCAGTTTAATACAGTTACTGGTTTTAAATGAGGTTATTGTGGATGGTAACTTCAGTTATGAAGAGAAGAAACTAGGTATATGAAGGAGCATATTTAACAAATTTTTCAATTTGACCATTCATGCTGCAGTAATCCCTGCCTCACCATCACTTTTATGAGGTTCTACTAATCGACTTTGGAAAACAGCTGCTGACCAAGATTGCATGTACCCTAAATCCTCTTCCAACCCACTAAATGCCTGTTTAAAAATACAATTTAACATCAATTTTTTTTAAAGCACCATTAAATGTACCATTTAATCTACAAGGGCCGATTTCACTTTTAAATTACGTTTTAACGAGCGAATAGCTTTTCCAACCGCTAGTGAACTCCAGTTTTACACAGAAACTGCAATTCCAAACCACAGGCAACTGAATTTTTTAAAGATACTTATAAATAGTTTTTAATGCTAATAATTACAATTCTTTAACTGATTTAATGAACTGATTGTTTATGTTAAGGTAGGTAACTGGCTATGTAACTTACGAATAATCCTGTCTCAGATCACAGGATTTATTAATCATTTAGATTTAGCTACTTCTAGGTTAGACCAGACGCAACTTTAAGCTTTCAACTGTTAGTAAACTGTAGTTTTACACAGAAAATTTAGTTCCAAACTGCAGACTACTGAATTTTAAGATTACCATACTTTTGAAAACTTTTTGATGATAATATTTACAATTTTTTTAACTGATTTAATTATTAATATTAAAAAGTATTTAAAGTATGTTTTAAATTCAGTTTTCATTGGATTGGAACTGCAGTTCCTACATAAAACTGCAGTTTCTACATACAGCAAAACTGCAGTTTTTACATAAAACTGCAGTTTACTAGCAGTTGGAACTGCTGTTAAATTTAAAGTTTTAAACACTTCCTAAATTATGATGAAGTTTTAGTTAAATGTAATGGAGTTTGCAAAGTTTAAAACAAAAGAGGCCAATTGATTGCTTAAAATGAAATTCAGCACTGGTTTATTTTAGCAGTTATAATGAAAATATAAATACTACAGCCATACTTATTAACTTTAACGAGTGAGTAGGTATATAAGGTTGATCCATAGATGTGAATCTTGTAAGTAAATCATAATGAGTAGCTAGGATCACTAAGATAAGTGAAATATGTATATATATGTTAATACTCTAAACTAATATGAATTACATTGCTGAATAAAAATAAGTTCCACACTAATTGTCGTTCTGTGAATTGCATTTTTGTTAATTTACTGCAGTTTTATAAAGTGCAGTTTTTATGCAGAACTGCAGTTTCATAAAGTGCAGTTTTTATGTAGAACTGCAGTTTTATAAAGTGCAGTTTTTATGCAGAACTGCAGTTTCATAAAGTACAGTTTTTATACAGAACTACAGTTTCATAAAGTGCAATTTTATGGAACACAAACTGCAGTTCTTAATTACTGCAGTTTTGGAAAACTGCAGTTTTGTTGATAAATTGCAGTAATTTAAATTGCAGTTTGTGTTCCATAAAATTGCACTTTAGAACTGCAGTTTTTTAAAGGTCAAAACTGCAGTATTTTTTTGTAAGGGAGTAACACTGTAGTATCTGTAACCTTACTGGAAAGTATGTGTTCCATTGCCGTTTTGACTTCGGATCAGTTAAACCTTACCTTGAACATCAAACGAGTTAGTTTTTGTTATTCTAATTCGTGATCCTTGTAAATGCAATGAATTTCAGGCTCGCTCATTCAGTGAAAGTCTTTCTGTTGTAAATTGGTTTGTCTGCAACTCTCTTTTAGCGACTTTGACCTTTATTCGTATTATTATAGGACGGCAAGCCAACTGGGCAACGGACATTTTAGCTTTTAACATGGGAGGGTAACATCAAACCACTGTATAAATTAATTCGTAATAATGCTTACTTCACATTTCTTCAAAGTGCGGCTGAATTGTTGTCTCACCATCATTGTTATTATTTGTTTAACCTTAAGTCTGCGGCTGGCGTTTGCTGATTGACATTGTTGCCTAATAACAATGTTTAAAACAATGTTCAGGACCCCGTAACTCCGGAATGGCACGACTAATTGCAATATCTATTTCTGTAAAGGGCACATCTCCGGAAGCATCTCTTCCAAATGAGCTCAGAACCAGCTTTCTAGGGCAAATGGTCTTTAGAGACCATTATATAAACGTGTCCAAAGTACAACAACATGGCCCAAGCTAAAAATAAAAATCAGGATTCCAGCTGAAGTCCAGATCTCCGATGTGACACATCGGAAATTAATAAAAGTTGGTACACATGTTGACCAAGTACAACAAAGCTTATATACTAAACATGAGTGGATAATATTGAATGATAGCGGAGAAATTCAGCATCGAAATTTCGGCTTTCACATGGAAGACCAAGGTCAAAATTTACAGTAAAGGCTACCGCCTGTAGTAATTAGTATTTACTTTAATACTTGGTAACTGCAACTTGATTTTGAGGTTACTAATAATGCTTCGATAGTATAACGTGGTATGCATGCATGTACTGCTGAAGTACATTTATTAGTTTTAATGTTGTTTGTTTTTAGGGAGCACAAACCCAAACTGGGTTATCTGCCCCACGACGACGATGAGAGTTTCACTGTATATTTATATCAAGAATCATTAGAACTCTACATTGGATCTTGGCCACGCCGTGATTGTTGCAGTATCAAGGACGAGAGAGTAAACTCGTACGCAACAATGACAAAAATAATGCACTGAGCAAGATTGGTGGAACGATAGCATGTAGTAAGGTTGGTCACTCCGAAGCTCATTACGTGACGTCACCGGAGGCATGCACACTGGAGCATTTCCGGTTTGACTTGTGTGCATGTGCGTAAACTGTTGAGCTGTATTGTGACGTCAGCGGAGGCAGCAAAATCAGCAGCTAATGGGAAAGTGCTATGCGAAAAGCTGGGAATAGACTTACCCCCGTGGCACTGAGCCATTGTTGGCTCCAGGTAGCATTAAAATTATGCCCCAATAAATATACTTAATCCATTAAAATTATCAAATCCTCCTATAAAATGTATACCTTAGGGTAAAAAAAAAGGATTGTTTTCGTTATATTGAGGCTTTAAACAATGCTATTCAACAAAGGACCCTGTGGAACTTGTAGAAGTATTGTTACTTTACCAGAAATTTGATGCGCTAGCGTAAAGAGTGTAACGAGCATCATTTTTAAAATTCAACAGCAAAGCTTCCTTAAAATCATGTTTATTTTTACTAGACGACGCGGCAGTCGATAATTCGACACAAATCGTGATTTTCGATGCTGGCTTATTTTCAGTGTTGATAAAGGAGATGAGTATTAGGGAGGGTTAGTCATGAATTAGCATACAATTTCGACAACATTTAAAAAAAAAAAAACAATTTCGACAACATTTACAACGTTGAAAAAAAAATTGGCCACGTTGTTAATTGCATTTAGAAATTATTTTGGGCTGTTGTTGGTTACTTTGCATAAAAAAAAACAGGCTACCACACCGGGTTGTAATTACAGAAGTTGGACTGAAACGCCGTTAGACATCTGTGAAATTGTCTTGAGCCACAACACCTCTCTCTCCTGTTCCGCAACCACGTGTTGACGTTCAACACTCCTCAACCGATCTAAACAAGGATCAAGAGTGCAGTTAAAATCACCACCCACCAAACAAACATCGTCACACCCAACCATACAGCAAGGTGGTGACAACAACCTTAGACGACTTCATCCTGGGGTACAAAAATGTTTATAAAATGAACGCACTTGCCTTCTACTGTCAACACCAAAACTGCTAAAAAATTACGAACCAACTCTCTAAACTGCACACCTCCAGCGAAATGACTGCAATACAAAACCAACACGCGTTCCATGGCTAATGTTCGTTTCTTGCAACAAGAACCAGGAGAGCACAAGCAACGACACAATGGCTGCAGAAAGAGACAGCTCTAGTGAAGAATGCTGACCCCTAACAATTCAAGAAAATAAAATGAATGTAAAGGGGAAAAAACACTCGAGCACAATTAAAGGCGCCTGTTTACCATTTCGATAGCGTTGCCCTCATATTCTAAACACAGCATCCACGTTCCAGATTCTCCGCCATCCAATAGGCTGATGTGGGTCACGTGATCTCGGTTTAGTTATGAAAATCGCGGCGCTGCTGCGAATAGTGTTGTTCCGTTTTTAATTTACCGCTATTTTTTTTTTATATTGCTCGAAGATTCTACGGTGCTGCATGTAGGACTTGAAAAGATGAAATCCTGAAGCAATCCTGAACAGCCATCAAAGCCTTCATTAACTTTCGCCAGCAAATGAGTGCAGCATGGACCAGCGCCAATGAAAGAGCTTGTAACTGATGTCACCGTCCTACAAGACCATTCTTCAACAATGCATCAACCTCCGCTAGTTTCTAAACTTGACCTGCTGCAGGTAATAAAACGGAACTTCATTCGCTAACGGCATACACGTAGAGCCGTAGCTAGCCCCCTTGGCATCTAAGGCGAACCAACCGAGTGGCGGGGGGCCCCCCCCCCCCCCCCGACTGGCTATTCAAGAGAAATAAAAACATTTTCAGGGATGTTTGAGGGCTTACATAAAGGTTCACTAACTATATACAGTTACGTAAACTTGTGTACCACGCCATCAGTTAAAAAATATGTTTGTGCTCCACCACCACCCAGCATCCACTTCCACAGTACCATACAAAGAAGTTAACATCACGTATTCACCTATGCACTGTTGTTTTACATTGTAAATTACGGACGGTTTCTTTTTTTTTTCTTTAATTTCGATTTCGGTTATCTGATCATTAAAAGAAAAAAAAAACGTGTAAACGGTCAACAACACATCCGGAAGTTGCGAAGCGAGCATAAAACCAAGTCAAAGCACATCTCTTCTTACAGAGTTGAACTTAAAAAATACGTACATTTCTGATTTACTGCCCACTTACATGATTATATGGTTGGCAGCAATTCGGTGCAGCGCCCCGAGGAAGGCGGCGCCCTAGGCGGGCGCCTTGCTCGCCTTACCCTTCCTACGGCCCTGCATACACGCTTGTAGTGACACAAAACAAAGTGATTTAAAGGCTCATGTACAGCAAACCCAGAAGACGTATTGTCATAAACCAGGCGATCCACATTCAGGGACAAAGAATAGTCGTCAGGCACTGCTCACTTAAAAGACAATCCGTGGAAATAGTCACCCATCGCAGTAACAGCTACACCGGAAGTGCTACACTCGAGAGTAAGAGGAACGGGTTTAGCCACAACAGTCAAACTAGATTTTTTGTCACTACTGACAAACGATATAGCCAACACATCCTCCAAGGCAAAAAGGAAGTCATCCAACAGAAACAAAGCCTGAGAAGGTACACTCGGCACCAAAGGAAGGTGCTCAGTTGGCTCAAGCCCATGGAACATGATAACGGCTGCCATCAGGTGGCGTCTCCAATGACTCGGGATTCATGGGTCTCTTCTGCCCACGATGGTCAACACCGCAAGAAAGCATACCTGATAGAAAAGGCGAAGCAGAAGAAATTCCACCTCCCACACACTTCTTGTCCCATCACAAGGGCTCTTGATACACTATAGGGTCAGCAACAATGGTTACAGACACAACAGTACGTATAACAAGTTCCGGTGCAACAAGGCCGGGAGCAAAGAGATTAGGCACAACGGAGCTCCATACACCAGTCTGAGCATACACCACTACCTCAGGCAGGGGTGCCCACAGAGGTTACTGTGAGCACCAACGCCACGACCTCAATTGGGGCGGGCCCCCCCATCATTTAGGTCGTTTTATCATTTTATTTCATTGAAATGAAATGTAATAAAATAAAATGCTGATACGACCAAAGTAAATTCTTCCGCCGCTGGAATTTGCAAAATGCAAAGCCACCTGACCCAGACGTAATAATGGCACCTCTGTAAGTAGGTCCATCGTTTAGTTACAATTCACTGAAAAATACCATCATTTTCAGTTGAAATAAAGGAGGGGGGGGGAGGATTTATTTTATTGGGGACCTCCTCAACTTCTCAAAGAGGGAGTGTCACCCCTGAAATCAGGATTTTGAACAGTGGGGAGAGGAGAGTGGGAGCAACCTGTTCTCTCACAGGGCACAGGGCCGCGACCAGCAGGGGTGCTACCTCGTACTCTCGGCAAAGGGTAGTCACGCATGATGTGGTGTTCAGAGGAACAACGAAACACCAAGGACTACCAGCAGAAACATATTTTGTATCGAACACCATCCAGCTCATAAGGAATCGACTCCGGAATATAGGCCATGTTGGTTACATAAGAAAAACTTTGTGTTGAAAGGAGAGGATATGCTTTAGTTTGAGATTCCCACCAGCAATTGGAACGTCCATAACTTGTGAAGCCAGAGTACCAAACTGTCACGCACAAGCCAACAAAACTGAATTAGGAACCTTAGGATGGACGTTGCTAAGAGTTAATTTGGTCGTGGACCTCATCACCCATGACAGATCTAAAAGACGTCCACAGTCAGTTATTCCTGCAGCCATCAGATCACTTTCAAGATTTGCTGCATAAATTGCCATAAATTCATTCCCATTGTGGTAAGACATGGAACATTTTCATAGCCAATAACGTCACCAGGGGTGTACTGGCCATTCGGAAAAACGGGAGGTTTGCCGTGGGATTATTGAAATTTTTTCGTGATGATTGATTTCTACGACACGCTAGAAGAGGGGGGGGGCTATGTTAACAATTAATCTTGTCGATAGAGTGGGGGGGGGGGGTTGAGGCTTAATGGCGCGTCGACAGCTCTAGGTCATTAGCGCCAATGGAGTCCAATTGTTCAAATTCGCATTGTTACATGCATTGTCTGCATTCCCACCTTGTCCGGCTATTATTGCATTACCAAGGAGCAAACCTAATACTCAGACTACTAGCAAAGTACTCATGAAAGTTGAGAAGGCAAACCCCAACCATAGCCTCCTACACAGCCTTAGGGCCCTCACATCCATATTAAAAAAAACTACGACTGATTAATACACTACCAAAGACGTAACCGCCAAAGAAAAATGCTCCCTACACACTCAAATCCCAATAATACTGCGAGCCATCTTTGAAGAATGGGACCTAATTGAATTAGTGCACAAAAAAATGCAGCGTACAGAATAAGACGTAAAGTAAAAATTCTTTAAAATAAGTGAAACAAGAAAACCAATGTCAAGTGTGATACTAATTGGCTCTGATGGCGCTTATACTTTGCATCTTATGCAGCATAATTTATTTGATCACTGACCCATAGTTTACCTCATCATTGCTGGTGAATATTTAGTAAATGTGGTGAAGGAGATAACGAAGAGAAATGAAGGAGTACGCACAGGTTATTATTTGTTTCTGAACTAAAAGCCTTACTAAAAAAGTAAAAATGCATCTACAGTCTGGTAATTTGCTTGATCGTTTAAGTGATCATTTGCGGTGTGGAATGCTTATTAGCAGTATTAGAGTTGCAACAATAAATGTGCTCGAGTGTAGCGATATAACGCGGAATGAGCGAGCCAAGCCAGCGACTCCGCTAGTCCTTATCATTAAAAAGATAGTGTGCCTGCTTGCTTGATCCCGTTATAGGTTGTTTGTCTTCTCCTCCGGAAGTAGAAGGTCACCTATGGGAGAAATGTATCGGATGAAAGGAAATTAAACCGGACGTTGTTTAGACATATTCTGATCGTACGAAATTACTGTTATAGGGTCCATACAAGTGAAAAACACAACCCGGAAACAATCACGCAACAATATATGGCATCAGACATTGTTGACTAAAATCCATTGTTGACCAAACATTTTGTTATCGTGGAAACCTCGAAATTGTCCGGACCGTCCGTCAACAATGGACTGGCGTCAACAGTAAACGAGGAGTAGCTTTCCGTATAGAAAAAGCATTTCCAGCAGTTGGTCCAGCAGTGTTGACAATGGGAGTTTGGCTATCAATCTGAATAGCCGTCATCCAAGAATTAATGATGCTAACTGGTGGCAAGACTGTTGGAGTTGCTTTATTGATATTTCAAATCCAAGACCAGAGAATACCAGTTTGGCCGTTAAATTAAATGAAGCAAAGACACGAAAAATGATTAAATACTGAATTACGTGAATAAAATATAGACTACTTAGAAAAGAGTGTCAAGAATATTTCTACGTCTGCATTTGTAACGTTTCTAACAGCAAGAGTCGACCAGTATAGTGTATGCGTTAAGGTCATTAGCCAGTCCTTGCCTTAGCAATCGTCCAATAAAATTGTGATAAAACTCAAACAGCTCGGGATACGATTCAGAGCCTTGTAGACCTAACTTACATTCAAACCACACGAAATGGTTGGTTAATATTCTTTACCGCGGCTGACGTGCGCTGTTATGGCAGCTGTAGAATTCTGTTAAACCTTACCTTAAACTTCAAACGAGTTCGTTTTTGTTTTATTACTGTTTTTTATTTTACTTATGTGTCTAATGGTTGAATACGCCGTAAGGTTTCACGTGGATCAAACATTGTAGAACAGTGTGGCATCTGAAACCCTACGGGAAAGCCGTTTGTACTCCTTTTGTGTTGTGATTCCGTTAACCATTACCTTAAAACATCAACCAGTTCGTTTTTGTTTTCCAATTCGTGAAACTCATGCAATTCCAATTACAATTCATGCCAAGACATTGTTCAGTACTTTTTAAAAATTATTTAAACAAATTTCTTTAAATTGCAATAATGTGGTGTGCCTGCCTCTCTTGTTCCTACTGTTGTTTTATTTCGGTGCACAATCACTCCATGGGTTATCTGCTGCAGAAGCAGCAATACGATGAAATTATACTAAATTAAAATTACTAGCTGGACCCGTGCATGCTGCACGATGATTGAATTTTCCGAACTTAGCTTTTCCCGGTGTTTTGTCGTCTTAGAAAAGTAACTGGTGCTCTCAATTTCTCCTCCCCCCTCCTCCTCCTGTACACTAATACCCGCGTTTTTGCCCCAACACCCTCCAAACCGAACTGCACCCCCTCCCAGACTCCTACAATGTGGGGTGTGTAGTTCCCCGGCACCTACGCCTTCCCCCATCAGAGAATCGCCCCCCCCTCCCCTTCCCCCGAAATGTGACAGTGTGCCTCCTACCCTTCTTTCTCGCCCTTGTCATCCTTCCCTGGCCGGAAATCGGGACATTCCCACGGATGTTTTGGTGTAGACCCGGAAATGTCACAATGAAGTTGGACTGAAGTCTGAAAAAAATCCAATCACTGAGAAACCCAGCATTCAGTAAGCAAGCAACTCCGCTCATCAGCGAAAGTCAAACCGTCGACAATGACACACTCCACAACAGAATGAGGTTCATTGTCGTTATAATGGTTGCAATTATAATTGTTGTTCATTTACCGAGTATGAACGGCCGCGCACGCAATGTTTGTTGCAGCTTACTTTGAAACAATTCAGCTCAGCTCAGAAAGCCTAATTCTACGAAGCAAATAAGCTATTTTATCGTGAATAGCTGTCAATGGCCTCGAAATTAAGAACGTAGCTTAGTTGGTTTAAAACTATACGGGTTTAGCTGAAACACGGGGTGTTTCATTTTACCCATCAAGTATGAACTGTTTTCGATGAAATACATAACACGTGCACCAAGAATTGTTATGCACCGTAGCAAAGACATCACACGTGCACGAAGAATGAAAAAAACGTTACTTTTAATTGTAACGATAAAATTTAATTGTTGCTGCTGCTGATCCTTGAGCTCTTACGGTTACTTTTAATTGTAATGTTAAAATTTAATTGTTGCTGCTGCTGCTGATCTTTGAGCGCTTACGGTTACTTTTAATTGTAACGTTAAAATTTAATTGTTGCTGCTGCTGATCCTTGAGCGCTTATGGTTACTTTTCATTGTAACGATAAAATTTAATTGCTGCTGCTGATCCTTGAGCGCTTACGGTTACTTTTAATTGTAACGATAAAATTTAATTGCTGTTGCTGCTGCTGCTTCCTTGAGCACTTACGGTATTAATACAGTAGATAAAGTTTCCAAGAATAACAGTAGCGCTAACGAAGACGTATAATGCCTATAGAGAAAGAAGAAATGGAAACCCTGTAGCATGACCAACAATGGACTTGTAGCCTAAATGTGTTGTGGTGTGCCGGCCTCTGTTGAACTCGGTCGCCCTCGGCAGGCTTACCCCATTGTTGCCGAAAGATATATAGCTTGTTTTTGCTTTCAGGGAGCACGAACTCAGAACTGGGTTACCTGTCCTACGGCGATGAGAGGGACAATATTAAGCTGGAAAATCCAAGCTGAAAACCAAGGATCTACAGAGTACTAGTGTGTAACAATGGAAAGCACAAAACGCAGGGTTACAATCAGGGGGAATTTAGGTATGAAGGAAGAGTAGGTTGTGGAGAAGGTTTTTAGCTTAACAATTTGAGTTTTGACAGTAGTTCCACGACTACAGGGTTGTGCGGTTAATTGGGTTAGTTTAGGACAAAGGAGACGAAGATTAAGCTAAAAAAAAAACGTGAAGAAAAAAAACCCAATTCTGACGTAAACAGAAAACGAACATGTCTTTGTCCACGATAGAGGATTCTGGATTTAGATTAGGTTATATAAAGTACAGGTTAGCTGTGACGCAGAAAAACGTAAAAGTGGATTTGAAAGAATACAAAAAGAAAAGGAAAGAAAGAAAAAATAAACTATATCTTCGCAGGGGGGATTCCCACAACTACAATAGGTTGGTTAGTTGAGATGAAGAGAGAAAAATGAGAAAAATGTACGAAGATTAATTGTAATAACAACTCATACACTTAGAGAACAACTGCAATGCAATACATGTAATTTTAGAAGCTATAGTGTTAGCATCCACTAGTTGGAGACCAGCACGGTATTACAACATGGGTATTATCCAAATGATGGTAAAAGCCTTGCTGCATTTAGCCATCAGATTCAAATTTGATGTTATAGTACGAGTTAGAATTAGCAGAAAGTGAAACATATTTGCTAAGTAATGACGTGGCCTTATCCTTGAAGATATCGTTGTGAAAAATGGATACTGTTTTCATATTGTTTAAATGCTCATTAAAATGAGTTATGCTTTCTTTTACTTTCAGGGAGTCAAAATTAAAATGGACAACGCGGGCAATATTCTAATCAAACGAGTCAGCAAATGCAATGTTTACGTCAAAGACGTGATGGCAATAAACGAAAGTAGCATTTCCTCAGAAGCACTCAAACTACCAAACGGGGCCTTAGAAATGGAAAAACCGGTCAAGGTAAGATTTCTTTGCATTGTAATGGCGAACCGCATTTTGTAATAGTTATACCACCCCCGGCGAACTGTATCGGATTTATCACCTGATGGGCGATATCCCGCACATGGCCAATCCATGAGAACTACGTCAAGATGACGTCGAGGCCGAAGGCCGAGACGCCATCCAGACATAGTTCGAACAGATTGCCCATGTAAGGGATATCGTCCATTGGCTCACAAATCTGATACAATTCGCCCTGGGTGGTATAAATAATTTATCGCACGGTCCCTAACTTTCGAAATGAAAAACACAATCGTTAAGGTAAATAGAATGTTTGCCTTCATAGCTGTCTTATTTATGCAAACATTATGTCGTCACTTTAACATAATTTTGTATTGATATACAGGTTTGCGGCCGATACCACTTGAGGGTGTTTTGTGTCTTGAGGGTTAGATTTTTTCTTTAAAAAAAAGGTGAAGGAGAAACGCTTTTTTTTTAAAGTAATGGTCGGATGTCTATTATCGTGTTGCACATCACGGAGACTTATCATGTAAAAATTACGTCGTTCACCTCACAGTCACGCCATGTGACATCATCCTACTTTGCTGCTCATGGCATCCATATCATATCACCATACTTTAGTGTGGCGATTTATCCCATATCAACACACTATCGCGCACTGTAAAGTGTGGTGATATGGAATATTACAAACAAAAACGTCAAGTGTGCCGTAAAAAAAGGGGT